>JASKGO010008717.1:0-34127 GCA_030556065.1 Holobus sp. GC000080 | reverse complement strand
ATTTAATTTTAAATGGTAAAAATTGATTACAATTAATTTGTTTAAGTCAAGTTAAGAAAGTTTGAAACAAATTAAAAAGTTATCAAACAAATTAAAAACTAATCGAAAAATCGGTATTAATGCTGTGCGGTGGTAACCTTAGAATTGCTGCTTAATTGTTAATGCGATTTTTCCGTTGATTAAACATGGTACGATCGTGGGCGCACTTAATTGCCCATCGATTATCTTCAACCGAAAACGACACCGAGCAAGGCCGCGATGTTCATTGAGCAGTAACAGCAACAGCAGCAGCAAAAGCAAAGAATGCATTATTTTCGTTCTTGCGACTTGTCAAGGCTGCCATTAATTATGCAGTGCCCAAATGCATTGCGAAATGAAATGCATTTGAGCTGCATGTGCACAGTTGAGAGAAAAAAAAAAACTGCATTGCCGTTGCATCAACACTCAAGTATAAGGACACATTCATCGGTTTTACAGCTTGCCAACCACACGTTGCGTTGTAATAGTTTTCGCTGTTGCTATGGAAGATGCGGAGAGCCAGCAAAAGCTAAAGCTAAAGCCAAAGCAGTACTCTCTTTGGTCATCCATCATAAAGCAGCATCCAAATTATAAGCCTTTCATTTCATTCTCCTTCCTGCGCAAAGGCAAATGCAAAAGCAAGAGCAAGAGCAGCAGCCGCAGCAGTCAGCCGTGCATTTGTCATCACGGTGCATAATACGCGCAAAAAGTATCGGGGCCCATTCTACGCAATAAATGCAAAATGCATTATATATAGGAAAGCACATCCCCTTTTTGCACTCACTCCATCATTCTCCTATCTTCTCTGTGTTTCTATATGTATTATCAACTCCCAAGTACCGAGCTTATAGCAGCACGCAGTGTGACGTGCCTCAACAATGGTCGAATTGTCGGCGGCGAGCGGTACCATCACTAACAAACACACAGAAATTATTCCAACGACTCTTTTCATATACAACTACTACTATGTATTTCCCTGTTTTATATACATATACATGTATAGATACTATAAATGTGTGTTTGTGTGTGTGTGTGTGTGTGTGTGTATGAAGTTGAGTCCTGCCTAGCAACAGCGAGCGCACTTCTAGCGGAACGGAAAATTCATTTTCGCCGTTGCCTGATGGTTTAAATAAACGCTTCCATTTGATGCACGCACATCCACCAGCTAGGGGTGGCTGGCTGGTTGGAAGGAAGGAAAGTGCCAATTTGAGCGAATCTGCCTGCAGGGCTTTATAATAAATGAAAATGGCAATCGCGACGCGCATAACGTAACGTTAGCCTCCGATGTAATGAAATTAGGTTGCAATCTGTGATCGATGCGCAGCGGCTGAGGTCCATGCGAAAATTACTATTGCCGCCCCCCGGGCCGAAAGCGCATGCTGCAGCCATCGAGGGGCTGCTGCGTGCGGTGGAGAAGAGCAACAACCCTGATGGCTGGTTGTGCTGTGCTGCAAGCGGTCAATGTCAAGGCTGGCCAGGCAAGCAATTGCATGGCAGTCTCTCTTTCTCCCTATACATCCACTCGTATATAGTATATAAAACGCACACACATGCGTAATAATCGATAATTACTATTATGCTGCTTGCTTGCAATCATTACGCTTCGATTGTGTCTTCCTTCGGATGGCGAGCCCGGCAAAATGTTGCTGGGATCGAAGGCTTTTGTTGGCTGATGCCGGGCCGCCATTGTAGTTTTGTATAGTTTCTTTTTTCTGCAATTTTTTTTTCGCGTTTCTATGCCATTCTTCTTCTTTTGCTGATGCTTTTGCCTCTTTTGGTTCTTTTAGTTCTTCTTCTTCAATCTGCTGCTGCTGCTGCTGGTGTCGCAGTCCGTTCGTTGTACTTTGATGGTGGCGTGGTGCGGTGCAGCAAGACACCTCCGGCGTTAAACTAACTGTATAAATATGTAATAACTCCGGCGACTCCGGTTTTCTGTATAAGATCTCGCTCTAATGACTTCCTTAGTTTCTCTTTCTCGAAGAACTAGCGCATCATGACCTATCGATCGCAATCGCAAACTTTTGCCTCTTCGCATGTCTCTTTCCACTGAATCCCTGCACAAGGTTCTTCTGTTTCCATTTTCAAATACTTTTCGGTTTTAAATTTATTTTCCATTTGTTTGTTTTTTGTTTTTTTAAGTTTAAAAGTTTAAAAAATTGTTTAGTTATTAGTCTACAATTATTAATTTTCTAGAAATTACAATAGAGCGCATTTAATTGCTTGGAGGTCACAAATCGATAAATGGGAGCTCCGTTTGTCTCGTTGTGCAAAGTGCAAATTACGCGGCAACCGTTAAAAATTTAGTAGAAAATAAAAAATTAATAGTTAATGCGGCGATTAGTTATTGACTGATTAATGAGTGCTGTGTGCTTGTGCACGAGAGCTGGGTCAGTGCAATTTTCGAAAAGCGTATCATCAAAGAACGGTAGCAGTTATGAGCGCCTACGAGCTGCAAGCAAGCGGCGATGATTTCAGTTACGATTTCAGTGACCCCGTTCCATTAGATACGCACGTAAAATTTTCATGAGCTTGCCGACTCTTTTTTTTTTTTTTTATTTTTATTCGTGTCATTTATTTATATTACGGCATTACGCAAAAAAACAAACTAAGCTATAGGTTTAAAGCAGAGAGCAGAATCCTTGAATTATCCTTGCGCTGAAAAGTTTTTCACAGCGCCAAAAAGAAGCTAAAGTGTTTCTAAATTTAAATCTTTATCTGATTTATTGACTATTTATTAATGTTAAATATAAATTTGCTGTGAAAAATTAAATTCAAAGCAAGTTAAACTTTATTTCAATTCGAAATTTTCAAAGAAAGAAAAAAGAAGGATAATTTTTGTAATTGCAGTTGTTTGGAAATCGATGGGAATTTTATTTTTTCGATTGCACTTTAAGTTTTTTTATATGTTTTTTTTTTTTTTAATAGATATAGATTGCTAGATGCATATTGGAAGTTTGAACAAGTGGGATATTCTTCAGTTTGGTGCAATTTGCAGAGCGCGCACGTACCACCGACCGTTGGTTGCTTGCTTGCACTAATCGCGCATCGCATAGTACGTTTTCTTTATCCATCAGAGAGATAAATTAGATAGAGCTAGCACACTTTTCCATTAAGGACTATTCCATATATGTGTACTATATATAAACCAGTTAATAACCGGTTTGCAAAGAAACTCTGCAATTATTTTATTACATCTCTCCTCTCTCCTCGCTGCTCTTCTCTTCACCACACTTCACTTCTCTACCGCACTCCGCAAGTCTCTAGAACTACATGCAAGTCGCGTTTGACCGCCATTATAGATATAAATATAAATATAGTACGTGTAGTAGTACATCGCGCTTTTCCTCTTTTTATCTTTCTTTTCGCGCGCCCATTTAATTATACATTTAATATACATAATGGATGGTCGATGGTGTTCGTGCAGCAGCGATTTAAGAGCAACTAGGCTACCGTGACCAACCCATGGCACAATTAATATTTATAACAGCGATGCAACAATCATAAATAATTCGATCGAAGACTATAGCATCGAATCTAGCGCACTCTTTGACGATTCAAGTTTCCAAGTAGAAACTTTTCCACTAACTGCACATTGAACTGATTTTTTTTTTTTTAACTATTTTTATTTATTTTATAAATTTTAATTATTGAATCACTAAATTACTTCTTGCTTTGATGCTGGTGTTTGAATTAAAGAAAAGAAAGGTAAGCTGAATGCTGAAAGCCTAGAAATATTTCATTAATTAGTCGGCTTTTGAAACATTTGCAATGGCAATGGAACAATCTTGTGAAATTAACTTTGCGTTTATCCCTTTGTACGCCTCCTCTCCTCCTCTTCATCTTTGTAAATGTATAGTTGCTTGTGTATAACTGTATAGAGGCATAAGATTACCAGTATGCTACACTATAGTAACGAAAGCTGAATATTTTAATTGTGTTTCTGTGCTTCTTGTGCTTGTAAATCAAGTACACTGCATATATCTCTCTAGTTGGCTCATGGTTGGCATATAAACCAAAGAGAACATCGCTTCAATTCTCGTATCATTGAACAAATTAATCCGCGTTTAATTAGCACAGTAACTCCTCTTCCTTGACGTTTGCTGCGGGTTTCTAGCGAATAAGAGGAGCTCTGCTCATCGTAAATCAACCGAATGCGAATTAATCGCGTCGCCAAATTCGCCATTGTTCCCACAATTTTCAATTGACATCTCGTGCCGCAAAATAAGTCTAAATTTTTAATTATATCTTTATGTAATAACTCTTGTTATATCAGTTTTTTCAATTTATTTAAGAAAAAAATAATAAATATTGAACAATTGACATTTGAATTTAGATAATGCTGTAATGCTATAATGCGATTATGATTTTCACGTGCGCCATTTGAATTACGCAACTTCTGCTATAGCCATTTAAGTCGTTTAACGATTTGGGCGCGTCCCCTATTATTATAGCGCTGTGCTTTTAAACTGATGCTGTTGAAGTTAACAACAACGGCAACGGCAATATAATAACGCATTGTTTGCAAATCCAGCGGATTCGAAAAACACCCGCGCATATTAAAAAAGCGATGACAATCTTTTCAAGGATCATCAAATTCGTTTTGGCGTTACGTAAAAAGTTTGACCTCATCAGCGGCTTCAACGATTCATACAATACATGTACCGCGGTATATGCTATTGATGCGAGCTGTTTTAAATTTAATTATTCTTGATTTTTCTTTGTTTTGTTTGTTTTTTGTTTTTTTTTCAAAAGTTGAATTGAAATAAAGGAAAATTAATAATTACGTAAGATGAACATAAGAAAAACTGACACAACAAATGCACAACCTTGTATAATGTTCATTTACAAGTATCTGCGCTTAGATAATTTGAAGAATAAGCTAGAGGAATGAAAAAGAAAAAATACAATGCCCCTGGAGATTAAATTTATTATTTATTTAAGTCAGTTGTATTAACGGCCACGCATTTATTTTTTTTATGTGTGTATGTGTGTGCGTGCGTGTTTATTGTAAAGTTGTGTAAAATATGTGAAAATTTATGCTAATTGCGATTATATTACCATTAGGAAAGCGCATTAAGTAAGTTTGTTTGAAAATTTATACCGAGGCGCCTGATGCTTGCGCATAAATATTCATTTTAAATAATATACTAACTAACTGGTGGTTTTCGAGGACTGACCGGCGCCTCAACGGTCCAAAAATTACATGCACATATAATTTATAAGATGTTTTTTCTTTTTTTTTTTTTTTTTTTTTTTTGATTTCACTTCATCTGCCGCCTGTTTGCTTTTTGTGGTATGCGTAGCGAAGAGATTCAAATTAAAATTAAAAATGATGGGAAATGAAATGAGGAGGTAACAGATCTATAAAAGTAAGCCAAGTAAGGCGAAGTGAAAAACGTGTAAGCAGGGGAATAAATCAAATAAAATGCGCGCGTGATTCGATTTATATCGGCGTTCGCTTATTAATTTCCGTTCGGAGAAAATTTATTTGCTGCATGGTGCATTCACAGGGTGACCCAGAAAAACACCTCTTTTTTTTTTTAATTTATTTTAAACAAAATTATATTCTTTAATTTACTTAGTAGTAAATTAATTGCTTCATTATTTTATTAATTTATTTTTCAATTAATTAATCTGAAAATATTTCATGAATTTATTTTACAATTATTTATCTTTTAAATTTATTTTTTTTAATTTATTTTTATTAAGTTATATTAAGTTTTATTAAATAATTTAAAAGGATATTAAAAGGGCACTTTTCTTTTTAAAATTTCATCAGATTAAACTAATCATTTGCCTGTTTGGGATTTAATTAGGAACCCCTAGTGTTTTGTCGTTTTAATTGAAAGGTTTTCATTTAGCATTTAATTTGCCAGATGGATAAAAGCGATTTGATAATTTAATTATTATTAACATGTTGCGGTGAAGTGTGTTGATTAAATGAAATGAAATGAATTGAAATGAAATTAAATTAAATGAATTGTGTTTGTAATTGTTTCAGGAATCGGTAAGGTCTCGAGTGGCGATGGACTTTACGGGCTCTGTGGGAAGGATAGTGGACGATCCGAAGGAGGCCAAAGCGATAGCGGTGGCGGAAGGATACTCGTGGAAACGGCGATGGCGACCGTCCTGCAGAATGCAAAACACACATATTCAGGGTATCGAATCCGGCGTCCATATAACGCAGCCCTGGTTTCATAGCGGGATGAGCAGGGACCAAGCGACCGCTCTAGTCAGTAGACATGGAACTGTCGATGGGTAAGCATCCCCCTTATTTATTTCTACTTTCTACTTTCTCTTTCTTTTAAATCTTCTTTTTTTTTCTTTAATTTTTTTTTTTATTATTATTTAAATTATATATCTTGACTGATTAATAATATTTTGAAAGATGAATTTTATTACTTTTTAATTAATTTAATTAATAATTGACCGTTTAAAGGACTTAAAATGATTTATAATGATAATTAATGAGGTTGCGATTGGTATTATCAATTCAGCAGCCATAATCAAATAAAAAATTAAATATAAGTATCCTTTGGGAGCATCTTTAATCTTCTTTATGAATTTTATAAGTAACATTTAATATTTAAAACGATGGAAAGAATCTTTTTTGTCCGGCTTATCATTAGAATTTTTTTAATTATTTATCAAAAGGTATATAAAATTCATTTAAAAGCACTTTTTTTTTATTTAATCAGCCATAAATCGATAATTGACGTGTTGAAAATAATATAAAATAGAAAATGCAAGACTTGCATCCTTTAAAATGTCTTTAAAATGTAACATCCTTATCGTTTTTCTTGTCGTTGTTCTCTGTGCCATCGCGGGCTGCTAAAAGCTTCTTGCGATAACATCGAGCGCCGCACGAATCGATGTGTCTAAAACAATGGTTTTTCCCCCGATGAAAATTTTATCAGGTTGTCTTTTGCAAAAGGTTTTCACTGTTTCTATATGCCATCGTTGCAATTTCTTCCATTGAAGAACAACATTAATGTTATTTCTCCCCATTGCGTCATTGTCTTCTTCTTCTTCTTCTTCTGTATTTTCAGTATGTATTTATTAATTTATTAATGCCGTGGCTTTACTTTCAATAGGGCGCGTAATGCCGCGTTTGTAATGAATAAGAAAGTACCGAATGCTTTGCAATTGCACAAGCGCAAGTAAGCTTAAAGAGTTTTCGCTGAATGAATATTTCCGTGTAATCTCTCGGTGCGAGCTGCACAAAGTACAACAACCTGTATGCGCGCCTCTCTTATTCATATCGAAGTGTAATTGAAATATTTATTATTCATGAAGAGTGTTTCTTGCGGCGCAAGAAGTGGCGAAGACCAAAGAAGAAGGCAGTTAGCAACAGACTTTGATTCTTTTTGCGCCCGTCGACTGATTGCTTATACGAATCCGTTTAAGAGTCATTTGTCTTTGTTATTTTCTTTTTTTGGAATGGAAATTGTAAATTATTATTTGAATTTCGCGCGTTAAAAGTTTAAATGGCAGTTTGGCTAAGTTGAATTTAAAAATTCACTTTTTTTTTCGGTTATTTTTTATTAGTTTTTTTTTTATCTTTTAAAAGCAATTATTCTTAGCTTTAAATCTAGATTTCTTTATCGATTGATTTCTTAAAGAAATTATTCGTTTTTGTATTTTTTTTTTCTTTTTAAATGTTAATTGTTAACTGAATTTTGCTCTTTAAAAATTCAAATGTCGGTTAACTCTTAAATTAAATATTCTTTTTTGTTTTGCCGCCTTTTAGGCGTTTATTTTATTTAATGAATTATTTTTTAAAGAAATTTTTGTTATATTTAACTATTGATTTATTTCCTCAACACCTGATTGCTTATTTCCATTTAAAATTTATCTGTTTTTGTAATTTTCTTTTTTGTAATGTAAATTGGTATTTGAATTTCGCGCTTTAAAAATTCAAATGGCGGTTTGGCAACTAATTTAAAAATTCAAATTTTCTACCGGTTTTTGTACAATTTATAAATAACTTTTTCCAAGAAACTATTTTATAATTTAAATCCTCGTTTGCTTTTATTTATTATTTAACTTTAAATTTAACAGAGAAAAACTTTTAATTGATGTAAAAAAAAGTTTCTTATAAAAAATATTAAAAACTTTGGATTATCCGAAGTTTAAAATTTTAAAGTAAAAAATCGAGTCAAGCATCCTGTAAAATCTGCGTAGGAGTACAAAGAGACATAGAAAAAGTAATTTTGCAGTGTGAACTAGTTACTTTAGAAGAATTGGCGCGATAATTACGCTTCGAAATCGGAGACGTATAATTACACATGACCTAGGAAACGCTTCTCTCTTGTTGCTCCGCTGTTTTTTTTTTTATTATAATTTTTTTCAAACTAGGAGAAACTCGCATTTGTATGTCTTACATTATTAAAAGAGTGAGCGAAAACCGTTTATAAATGGGTGTGTGCCGCTTAAACTTGTGCTTTTTGATACGGTCACGATTAATCGTGCTTCATTAATTGTGGCAGGCAAGCAGGCAGGCAGGCAGGCAATCTTTTACAGAGTTTGACCGATGAAAATATTATTATTGGATGTGCTCGCTGCAAAAACTGCTTGCCTGCTGCATACAATCGTAAAGTATAGATAAGCACGATTGCATTCGACGAGCCCAGCAACTCCGATGGGTGACTGGCAACGACCGACCTAACAAACGGTGAAATCTATCCGCGGCAAAGCAACGAGTTATTATTACTTGCCATACCAACTAACTAACTATACAAAAGAGACTTGTTAGTTGGTTGGTTATTGCATCGAATGCATAAATTTTTTCACTCGACCTCTTCTCAACATTTACTACTTCAACTACTTCTATGATAGTTTTAGTGTATAGTATTGTATAGTGTACAGCAGTAACGGTCTGTCTCTAATGGCTTTCTTTTTTTTTCTGTGTTTTTGCAGAGTGTTCCTGGTACGAGAGAGCCGTTCCAATCCGGGCGCATTCGTCCTGACCTACAAGTTCGGCGGCAAAGTATTACACGCACAAATCTCGCCCATTTTGGATCAAGTGCGCGACACTCACGTCTTCTCCTTAGATAGCGGCGTCACCAAGTTCTACGACTTGCTACAACTAGTCGAATTCTATCAATTAAATGCCGGCTGTTTGCCCACCAGATTAACGCACTACGTTGTACAGAGTACAAACATCATCAACAATGCAAACAACACTAATGGCATTTGAATTGTTTCGCGCCGCAATTCGCAATCGGCGATTCGGGGGCGCGGAGCAAAGCGCGGCTGAGAAAGAAGTGTGAAGTAGCAGCAGCAACAGCAGCAGAAGAAGCTCAAAAAAAATTCTCTTTTTTTGTTGTTTCTTCTTCTCGTTTCCGTTCTTTTTCAAAGCAGGATTGGCGGTATTTGTGTGTCCAGTCAATAATAAGAACTTTAGCGGTAATTGCAGTTTTTCTTCCAATTCTTTTTGTGCGTTTTTCTTGCGAAATTATTACAAAAATTAAAATAATATTAGACTGTTTAGTTTTATGTTTAAGAAGTAAGTTTCTAATACTTTAATTAAATGAGCAATTAGTTTGATCATCACAATTATTAATATAAATTATTTCATTTAATTTTTCATTTGAAAAAAAAAATGAAGAAAAACTGTAATTACCGCAGCGATAAATATAAAATATTGAAAAAAGAACGAATTTCTTGTCAGTGTAGGAGGTATTCATATTAATTAATTAATTAATATTTATAACGATAAAGTAGTAATTGCTAAATCTTAATTTGAAATTTCAGTATTATCTCTCCTAATGAATAATTAAAATACAGGGTGTTTTCTAATACTAACTAATATTGATAGTTTTTTATTTCGTTTTTTATTTTTGTTCTTCTTTTTTTTTTTAAATATAATTACTAATAACAATTTAATTAATATAACTTCTCGGTTTTTTTTTTGTATTGTTTTTGTTTTATTTTATTTTTCACTTAAGCTTATTAATTAATATTAATTGTATGTAGTAGAAGAGAGAAGGCTGTGGAAAATCTAATTAATTTGATGAGAGAATGGGAGATAGTAATTATGTTCGGCGACGATAAGCTTCGCCAGCAACACTGCTAATAAATACGAATAATTACCACAAAAAAAAAAAAATTTTAGATATTTATAATATAAATAAGGATAATCTCGTCAAAGTGAAAACTAAATGAAATTTAAGCCCTATTCGGAATGAATATTTTGTAAATAATTAAATTTTGATACGATTGATGGAGCATTCTGTATGCGGCAATGTTGCTAACGAAGAACCCTATTCGTTTCCTTTAATTAAAATTTCTAAACGACAACACTTGCGTTTTTTCGAAAAATAAAATAATAATTTAAAAAACTAGTTATGGGCACAGGAAACTCAAAAACCAAATGAAACAACTGACTTTTTTACGCGGAAAACTAAATTGAATAAATAGAATTAAGAGATTCACAACAAATTAAAAACAAAAAACAAGCAAAAAACAAAAGGATACATTTGCTGCTGGAAGAATATGACCGTTGAAGCAATATTACTGAAAATTTTCTTTTAGTTCTCGGATATTTAAGTTTGTAGATGTGATAATAATATATAATATAATTATTTTTAGAAATTTTGTAAAGAAAAATATCTATTTGTAATTTCTATTAGGTAACACAATCGATTTTAACAAATTTATTGATGAGGAAATTGCTAAGTTATTTTATTTCACATTTTGTCGAGTGTCAGGAGCAGTATTTTTCGCTTTTCTTTTATCCTTAAAATTCTAATGCTTTATTTTCTCTGTAATTAATTAATTAATTAATAATCAATAAGTCTTGAGTTGTGCATATGAAAAGAAAAACTATATTTATATTATTTATAACTACACTTACACACATAAACACATACACACACACACACACAGGACACTAAAAGAAACAAACGCATACATACATCATTAATTAAAAAAGAGAAAAAACAAAAATAATTATGATTATTACGAATACAAACATGAATGTTGTTTATATGTATTTCCTTTAAAGGTCTGTAGAATTGTATCAAACGAGTTTTATTTTATATTTTTACTATTTTACATAGTAGTACTTAGCCAGTGCATATTCACTTTAAATAATATATTTATTTCAATCACATATTTACGGAAATACTTGTATCAATTTGAATAAAACTAATTTACAATAAAATCCAAATTGATATTTTGACTGTTTTCGCCTTAATTGTTCAAAATTTTAGTGATAATAACCATTAGAAAATAATTATAATGATTATGTATTGATTAGTTTTTAAAAGTTTGAAAGTTTTAACTTTTTTTTTGCGCTTATAGATTTCTGTAAAGTGATTTTAATTTGTAACTCCACCGTATTGTAGATGGCGTGTAGAGCTGTGCGTCAAATGGGGCACTAAAACTATTACATAATAGATGCCGCACTATGAAATTCCAAGAAATACAATTTGAATTTCGTAAAAGCACTTTTTAGGTACTTTAAATAAGTTTTTTGTTGTTTAATTCATTAAGCAATGTTTTATACTAGTTTATTAATTATTTGCAACTATTTAATTGATTTTTTAGTAGGATAATACTACTAATTTAATTTAAACAAGATTTAAAAAGTTTAAATTTACTTTTTAAGTACTTAAAGAATGTTTTTAGTTGTTTTATCCATTAAGACATGCTTTATATTAGCTAATTAATTAATTTCAATTACTTAGTTGACTTTTTTATTAGTATTATACTGGAAAATTCATTTAAACAAACTCAAAAAAGTTTAAAAACTCTTTTTAAATACTTTTATTTAGTTTTTAGTTGTTTAATTCTATTATAATTAATTATTTTCAACCAATTTATACATTTTCTATTAGTGAAACATTAACAAATTCATTTAAACAAACTTAAGAAAGTTAAAAAGTATTTTTTTAAGTACTTAAAGTAACTTTTTAGTTTCTTTAGTCAATCAAACAAACTTTATAAGTGTAATAACTTTTTTAAAAGTAATTAAATTAGTTTCCAGTTACTTAATTGCATAAAAACAAGTCAAATATTAATCAATAACTAATAAATTGATTTTTAATTGATATTTTAATCGATTTTACGAATAGAATAATTTTTAATTGATGTCGCACAAAAAAAAATGCATTTAAACAAACTTAAAAAGTTTCAAAACACTTTTTTAAGCACTTAAAGTTAGTATTAACTTTTTTTATTCAATCAATCAATGTTTTAAAGTTTAATAAGTTTTTTAAAGTAGTTTAAATTAGTTTCCAGTGGCTTAATTCCATAAAACGAAGTCAATTGTTAATCAATTACTAATTATTAATCAGCTAAGCAAACTTAAAAAGTTTAAAAACACTTTTTAACTACTTAAAGAAAGTTTTTAATTATTTAATTCAATTAGAAAAAAATCATCACATTAATTAAATAAATTTTCATTCAAGTTTTATTTCTATTTGTTCTTCTGATTCAATAAACCGCAAAAAAGTTTACTGCAATTTAATCCACATAATTAACAGTACAGATAAAATTTATTTAACAAAAGCGATAAAAGAAATTCTTCCACCGAACAAAGCTAAGCAATGGTTGGCTTGGTGGGAGACGAACCTGTTGCCTTACCTGTTCATTATTTAGCTTACCTGTTGCCAGTGCAAGTCACAAAGTTGCTGTTGCTGGCTGCTTGCTGACCTTTACACGTGGAATTTCAAGCATATTGGGCTTAAGTCAGTGATGAGTCATCCAGCGAATCCTCTTTGGCCTAAAAGTGCGCAAGAAGTGATTGCTTAGCAGTAATTCAAGTGCGAAATGTGATTGAGGAGCGCAAATATTTAATAACATCGACTTCGACGGCAAAATGGAATTGATTTTGCAATTGTTAATTGGTCTGCTTTGCGTGGGCGTCTGGGTGCGCGCTGATTTGACTTTTAAAGGACCCACTTGCGGTATGTACACCTGCAAAGAGCAGCAATTCTGCTCGGAAATTGATAGTCAGTGCAAAGACTGCTCGAGTATTTGCGATCCGGACAAACACAATTTCGAAGAGAAGCTGTGCGTTAGGGATTGCCAAGGTAAGTCCACTCAACACTAAGCCAACGGCCGCCATCTTTAAAAGTTAATTATTGTTATTTTTATTATTTAATTAGATGCACAATAGTTTTTTTTTTCTTTTAAATATTTAGCGTGTTGTATTTTGTAATATTAAATTTTCTATGCTGCTTTTTTATTGTTAGTTAAATATATGTTAATTGCACAATCAAATAATTTGAATTTAGTCACGAGTTCGATGAGGCAATACGTAAAACATGCTTATTGTTATGCCAATTAGTAATTTGTTTCGAATTTTTTACTGGCATAAGAATGCTTGTTAATCGCTTGTTAATTTTTAATTTGCAGACTATTTGCACGATGCCCGATACGTTAGGATCGATCAAAATGGGCGCTCGAAGGAGTCGGTTGTTGGCAATCAGAACGGTAATTGATATTTTGTTTATTAAACTTGCTTATCTACTGCTCTGCAATACGATAAGCGTTTGTTAATTAAACAATTAATTTACAGGAGACATTCCCAAATTGTACCGACTGGTAACGGCCACTTTAACGCTGGTAATTTTAGTAATTATTGCGCTTTTCCTCGTCGCTTCTTACAAACTTTTCCGATGGGCCAAAAGCAATGATATCAAAGTTAATAATTTCACTCAACATTTTAAGGTACTTTATTTTTATTTAATTAATCTATTTCTTATTAATTTTATACTAATAATTAATTTGTTCTGTGCAGAAAAACCGCGAGTCTAATGACTTGGAAGGAAAAACAAATGGAGGCAATCGAAAGGATCTCCGATTGACAATTGCCAGTCCGATCGCACAGTCGGAAATTACAACGCCGGGCACTCTGTCCACTTCTATAAGTCGAAGGCCTGCTGAAGACAGCGCTTTGGATTATGCGTACGATAATCATGCCATGTCGGGCACTCCTAGTCCTCATTCCGGCAAAGCAGCTAGGGAAAGCGATTTCTGATCCTGAACAACTAGTACTTACCTGTTGGAATTCCAAGCGTACTATTTATTGTAATTTGTAATGTTTAATTAATTTCGTTAATTGCAATTTGTTTTTTTTGTTTGTTATCAAAGCTAGTCTTCGTGAGCTGTTATTGAGATGGTCCATCTTAAGCGCATATTATCTCATAGAAATTCTTTTAAAGTATTTTTTAAGTTTAGATTTAGTTCAACAACCACTCCGTACATCACATTCCATTAATGAGATTTTTACTTTTCAATTAGTTTGTGTAGTTTTATTATTAGATATCGTACTTAATTAGTTGGTTAGTTTTGTTGCTAATTTTGCGGCTGGCAAATATTATTATTATTCTAAGTATTTAATCTGGATCTGGAATAGATCCAGATTGGCCTTATTGCAATCCGTCCATTTAATAAGATTTGTTTATATTACAAATTCTTATTAATATTATATACTCGTACATGTACTTATTTTATTTTATGTTAAATTTAATAAATTATGTTAGTTAATTATATGTTTTATACTTTTAATTGGTTTTCCATAATTAATTTATTAGTAAGGGTTGTTTTTATTACTTTCAATAAGTTTTGAAAGGTTTTTATTACTTTTCATTGGTTTTCCATAATTAATTTAATAGTTAGGGTTGATTTTTATTACTTTTAATAAGTTTTGTATTGTAGTTTATTTTTATTTTTCATTGCATTTCATTAATTAATTTTTTTGCAGTGTAGAGCATTGATTGAGCTCAGTCCACTCAGTCTGCAGCTATCCGCCGGCCCGTTCAGATGTGTTCCGCGAACTTTGTTATTGTTTGTTTGTTTGAAGGTATTTAATTTCGTGTTTGTAACTTCAAATTAATTAATTTAAACGTAAAATCATGGTTTTAAAGAAAATATCAATCAATCTACGTTGGTATTACGCTTTAATTAATTAAATGTTGCAAAAAATACAGCAACTAATGAAAATTTTATTGTAAAATGTAGTTAACAATTTCAACAATAAAAGAAAAACTCTAAAACCACTTGTATTAATTGTTTTATTTATTTATTCTTGTATTTCAGATGAGCAACAAATTTATTAATAAAATCAGCTCTTTTCAGAGCTAATAATTGCTATAAATAAAATTTACAACAAAAGAAACACTTTATCTAATGTTGAAACAGTTTTTAATAAAGAGAAAACGAATTTGAATTTGAATTTATTTTACGTTTGTGGATCTTATCGTAGACAACCAGATTTACATCGTAAACTGCTGATAAATTACCCCGCAATTAATTCAGTTTGTGGACATTAACGTAGGCAATCTTATTGGCATCGCTTACTCCTGATATTACTCCTCGCGTTTATGTGCTCCTAATACAAATCCCCGATTTCGTCAAGTTTCGAATTTTTTGGAGTTTTTATTTCCTGAGCGCGCGAAACTAAAATTTCTGTTGGAAAATAGCGCGGGAATTTAAATTTCAAATTATCTCCTCNTTTATCTCCTCATAACATTAGATAAAGTGTTTCTTTCGATATAAATATTATTTATAGTAATTATTAGCTCTGAAAAGAGCTGTTATCATTGGATAAAGTGTTTGTTTTATTATAAATATTGTTTATATCAATTGTTAGCTCTTAAACGAGCTGATTTTATTTATAAATTTGTTAATCATCTGAAAAACATTAATAAATAAATAAAACAATAAATACAAGTGGTTTTTCGAGTTTTTCCTTTATTGTTGTAATTGTTAACTACTTTTTTCTACTAAAACTAAAACAGTTCACATGAACGCACCATCGCTGCATCTGTGCGCACTTCACACGGGCAGGCGAAAGTAAAAAAAAAATAAACAAATAATTTAATTACAAAAACTAATTGAAAAGTATAAATAACAATTCAATACTTATTAAAAGTAATAAAAATCAAGCCTATCTGTTAAAATAATTATTGAAATGCATTGAAAACTACAAAAATCAATTCAAAATTTATTAAAAATAATAAAAATCAACCCTAGCTTTTTACATAATCATTGAAATGCAATGAAAAGCATAAAAAACAATTCAAAACCTAATAAAAATTATGAAAATCAACCCAAGCTATTTAAATAATTATGGAAATTAAGTGATTTTCTTAGTCAAAGGAGGAGGTTTTAAATGGGACCGGCAAATTTAGAATAAAAACTAAAGTAACAAACCGATTTCAATTAATTGTCTGATAATTAAGTAGAAACAAAATCGTTTCATGTTAAAAACAATAAAAATATTTTTTATGCTAATATTATTTAATAATTGCTTGATATAAAAAATATATAATTAGTATTGCATTGCAAGTTTTAAATGAAGTAAATTTCAATTTAATAATTTATTTTCTTGCGGTCTACGATATATAACAAATATAATTAAAAATGAAAACAATATACTTACATTGTAATTATTCAATCGTGAAGAACACTTGCGATGATTAAAATCAAAATTATTTGTTTAGCGCTGTCATCTAATAAAATAAATTATTAAATAATTATTTTTTTAATATAAAAATATTAAACAATGCGATGAAAATTTTTTTATGAATCAATTATTAACAAAACAAAACCAGTCAAGAGGAAATTCAGATTCTCTTCTGGTCCATCGAAGGAAATAAAAAACAAAAATCACCAATCTTTTTCATTCTGAAGAGCAATTATTGTTAACTTATTACTATAGCAATTGAATCTTTAACATTTTATTTAAGATCTCGGTATATAATATCTAACATTGCTGACTATTAAAAAAGGATTATAATTATAAGTTTTCTTATTATTTATTATCAATATTTTGTTGATGTTGATAATAACAATTAAAGTTTTGGTGTTCAGCACATTATTTCTTATTTATAGGGTCTCTCATGAACAGTAAATAAATTTTTTTGTAGCTCTACTTTTTTTTTTTTTCTTAGGCAATGTTAGCTTTTTGCGTTTCGAAAACTGTAACAAAATTATCCTCATCATATAGTTTATAATAAATTCCTTTTACCATAGACAAATATTTAAGTATAGTATAATTATATAATAATATAAAACACTTTTATGATTATTGCACATCTTATTTAAAGATCAAATTAATAAGTTTACTCTGAACAAAATGATTCATCCGATTTTATTATTACTTTTTTTTATTACTTTACAACAACGTTAGAATTAAAGATTGTCATGCCCACTTTGGAATTATTTGATTTCGGTCAATATTTGATTCTTGAATGTTTCGTAAATTTTGAATTTTCATCGTTTTTCTGAGAAGAGTTTTTTTGATTCGAAGTGTCATCGTTCATTGTTCAATAATGAAGCACAGCAAAGCTATTAATGAACAACTTTTTCTTTACGATAAATAAAATTAACTAAAAATTAGTAATTGATCTATTACACTGCCCTTATAATCATTTTAATTACATATTTACGCTATATACTTTAGTTTTAATTAATTAATATTCACGTATTGTTAATTTAGAGATTTATCTGCTTTGAAACACCTTTTTTACAAATTTCGAATTTTTGTCATAAATTCACAACCTTTATAAGAAACAACAATATAAAAAATCGCCCTATTTCGAATCTCTTAGTTTCGCGTACATAATTAATAACAAAGTCTCTTCTAAAATGTATCAACAAACATGTAAGTATTCCTGATTAATATCATTTGCACACATAAATTTCTGTATTAATTATTTTTAAAATAGTAATTAATTGACATTGTATTCCATTCAGATTAAATACGTAAGTATTACATACTATTGTTTTTTTTTCTTTTATCCGCAACGAATGCCGCCAGCCTCTTTCGTTCTGAAAATGCCGCGTCTTCTGCGTTAGGAAGTCCTCTACGTCCTCTTACACAAACATACATTCACCCAGAATTTTTATACATCGCGTAATAAGATTGTTTATCGCCTAATAAAGAGTTTTTACCATATAGATTTTATCCATTTCAACTATCCAGTTATTAATCATTGTAATAATAATGTTCTATACAATATTTATAGATCTATCTACATATAAATGCGGAATTTACTATGTTTCAATATATAAAAATAAACTCAACGACAACGAGAGAGGTTTCAATTACACATTTTTAAAATAACATATCTTCATTGTTATAAATGCCCTAAAAATGTGTCGAGTTAAAGTCGGTTCAAGCTTTCTAACAGTAACTTACTTTAATTCTCCGCCATTTTCGTTTTCAATAGTTATGTTGTAACGAATAGCCTGCAATAGGAAGTTTATTAAAACTAATTATGTTTCCTATTTCGTAAAGAACATAGCTGTGATTATAAATTTGATTGATCATCTTAGAAGTACATTTATAGAAAAGAAATCGTTCAACAGGTCTTAAAGTAATCATTAATTAGTATACACGCTCACTATGTCGCAATGGTTTTCGTTTCTTTTAATTTCTTCTTTTTTATTATTTTTTTTTTCATTGAAATAAAGCGACAGGTGCAGTTGTTGCAGTTTATTTATTTGTTTTTAGTTCTTTTTTTTTTGTTAATTTCGTTAGTTAAAAATTAGTTTAGCTGTGGATAATTATTTACCTTTATTGACACCTTGTAAATCCCGTTGAGATATGCAAAGCACTTCTGTGTAAGTAATGGAGGTCCTTAATTAATCGACTCCTCTAGCATCGATTTGTCGCTTCTTATTAAATTTAAGTAATTATTTTATTTTATGGAGAGACGACACTAGACATGATGAACACTATAAGTTTATTTTTTAGTTGTTTTTGTTTTCGAAGAAGAAGAAGAAGAGATTAATTGCATAGTGTAGGCCGCAAACGGGGTGTTGATGGTAGTGTAAGCGATGATCCTGTTTCAGGTATCCGTTGCTTTTTCTTCATCCACGTCTAAACTAAGGCACTCCTTGAAATGGTCTTCCATCGAACGATAAGCGTGCTCCAGAACGCCCACGAGTCTGTGATCTTCGTCAGCGTAACTCTGGAATTTTTTTTATTGTTATTTGAAATAATTGTTTTTTTTTTTCAAATAATAAAATAATTTTTGGGTTTGGGTAATGAAATTCTTCGTCACTGATAAGAGAAATCTTATGTTTGTTTGATCAAAGTTTGTTTTTGTGGAAACAACAACAATTTTTTTAATCCATAGGACAATGATTTTTTCAAAATTTAACTTTAAATTACTATTAGAAATATTTTTGCTCAACTTTAGAGTTATTTCATTCAAGAATATTGATTATTAATAACATCCAAATACAAAATTACAAAAAAAGAGAAAAAAAGTATTTTTAATGAAAATTTTAAAGAACTTTCTGGAATGAACCCCAAATGCGGTCACTCATCACAATCATGTTGTTCAATTTAATTTTCACCATTAATTTAGAAGATACATATTCTTTTAACAAAATCTAAAAGAAAATATCATTTATATCTTTCCAGTTTACCGGAAATAATTTTTAAGTGCGCGGTGTCCGCTCTTATAGCTTATGTACAAGAAATACCTCATTTATGTAGAAGTCACCCTTTCCATTTTTTAATTTTCACTCATATTTGATAGAGTATAAAATTCTTAATTAAAATCAAACACAAATTTTCATCTATGAGATTTTTTGTTTCCAGGAAATACGTTTTAGATGCGCACCGGAAATTTCTACAGTATATGAAAAGTGAGTGCAACAAATAAGGCAATTTTAAACCCTTTTAAACCCTTTTGATTTTTTAATTTTCTTTCATATTTTATATAGCATATTTTTCTTTATCAAAATCAAAAATAAAATTTCACTTAAGTCTCTTGTGGTTTCCGGAAATAATTTTTAAGTGCGAGGTGCCCATTTCTAGGGCTAGGGCAATAAATAATTCCAATTTTCTCAAAAATTCCTGTAAAAATCTTTAAATTTTTAATCTTAATTTGTAGGACATATTATCCTTTATTAAAATCAGGGATAAAATTTAATCTTTGTTTTTCCAAGTTCCCGGAAATAATTTTTAAGTGAGCGGCATCCACTTCTCCAGTGCTTGGTTAACATTTACATTACATTTATCGACGTTAAATAGACAAAATAAACATTGAAAGCTTCGAATGAATATTTTAGCGTCTTTTGACACCTTTTATCTGAATTGTTACATTAAAACCAAATTATACACCAGTAGTATTATTAATAAAGCAAAACATACATAAAATTTACAAAAAAAAAACGAATTTTTATTATTAAAAAAAGTAAATAAAGTGAATAAAATATATGAATAACTTACTTGATATCTAAATAAGACTCCAGCATCGGTTAAGGCCCTGGCCATAGAAACGCCGTGCTGATATGGTGCTGTCATATCAGCGAGTCCGTGCAAAATAAATAAAGACCCTGACGGTATGTGGCTAGCCCTTTGGGTCGCATCTGCTTCCACATATCCTTTATAGTTGTCAGCAGGAAGGCCGAGGATCCTTTCCGTGAAGGCCGAATCTGTAAAGAGAGAGATTCGCAGAATGCGAGAGGAGAGAGGTCCTCGAAGCAATTTCTATATCGATCTTACTATAAAATAACCAGTCTATGATGGGGCTCACGGCAACTCCGCACTTGAACAGTTTCTGTTGCGAGCCGAGGACCATGGCAGTGACGTATCCGCCGTAGCCCCAACCCCAGACGCCCACGCGATTCTCGTCCAGATACGTGAGCGTCTCCAGAAGATGCTTAATGACGGATATCTGATCGGCCACTTCGATGCCACCTATGTGTCTGTACAGGGCCCTATTGGCTTGTCCGCTGGACCCTCGCACGTCCAGACGCACGTACACTACGTCGTTGTGGCTGGACATGTAAGTGCCCCAATCTATTTTAAATTCGTCGGTCACCGCTTTACTCCCCGGACGACCGTTTCTACAAAATCACAATTTTACTTATCAATTCACTTTTTTTTCAATATTTTTCACTCATCTTTTCATTTCATGTATTACTTAATAAATTAAAAAAAAGACTTTTTTATAATGAACGAAAAGTTTAAAGTTTTGAAAAAAGTTAGTTACTTACACTTCAACTAAGACAGGATAGGCAGCGTCGCGTAATTCTTCTCTCCAACTGGGAGGTAGCAGTAGTTGCACCTGGGCTTTGCTACCTTGGGGTAAAGGCACCTCGAAAGACCTCAGCCTGGGCAATGCTAATTGCCCCAAAATGGGACCCTGTTTCTGTCGACTATCGTACAAAATTTTAGACAGCTTGTGAGTCCTGGACGAATGCACTCCTGCTAATGGAAGACCGGGTCCTTCGCACTGAAGGACATAAAAACGTTCCTCTTTGAGTTCCGTCGGAGGACTCACCTAGAAAGTACCCAGCAAGCCATTTCAATTTTCAAATAAGACATACGCTAAGTGTATTATTCTTCTTCTGTATTCATCCAGATAGCTTTACTCACCAATGCGTTGAAATGCGAGCAGTTACTGTAATAGTACCTGCTGCTCCAGAGCACTTCACCTAGGTCGCAGGTGATGCAAAGGGGTTCGTATCGACGGGCGTCGATTGTCGGTGCACGAACAACGTACAGATGTCTTTGGCCAGCTTTGTGCTCTTCCGAGGCCAAATAGTATCTGTTATCGGGAAATATTTCACTTTTATTACTTTATTCGAACGACAAACTTTGCAGACTTCGCTAGCGCTAGCCAAACATCAACAGTGACGTCACTCTTGTTGAAATAGATGCGTCAATAGCTTTAAGTTACTAATACGTGGCAAAGTTTGCATCGCCAATATTGATTTTGGCTAATATTGAAGCTCGGAAAAAAGTCTTAAAGTTACCACACACATATTCTATAAATACATGTGAAAACACTACGCAGCTAGAAATATCGAAATTTCAAATCGCGCCAAGTAGGCCAAATTGACCAGAAACGGAATGTATGAATGTATGGAGCATATAAAAAGAAAAATAGAAAATGTCAAGTGCTTTGGAGTTGTCGCAAAGTAAACTTACATGAGATGATTACTGTAGTCCCAGGAGAGTATTTTGTTAACTTCGTAGCGTCCGTGGCTGATAACGGCGATTCGCTGTTGCGTCACTGTAACGTGCTTAATGTGCGTGTAGAAATCCACGCTACCTTCTTGCACCGGAGCCAGAAACAGGAAGCTGTCTCCATCCGGCGCAAAGACAGGATGATCCTGGATTTCCAACCATGCATCTTCGACCGCTCGCTCGGCGTGCACCTGCAAATTAAAATGCGCCTTAAGCTCCCTCGGAAAAAGCGATCACGGATGCATAATTTGCGTCACTTCAAGCTCTTCGAACAATTCAAAGGTGTCATTAAAGGAGTTCTTGTTTTTTTTTTTTTGGTCCTTGTTCCAAAGAGGAAAATTGATTTTTCAGAACAAAACAAAGCTCTTTAAATCTTCTCAATTGAAATTGATATTTTGGAAGTTTTTGAAGCTATTCCAAATAAATTTAATGAATTATATTTTTATCATCCATTAAAACAAAGAAAATAGTAATTGAAAACCTATAAAAAAGTACTTGTGAAAATTTTCAGAGGTGAAGGCGCCGGGATTAATTGAATTACTGAATTAAAATAGAATTAAACAAATTTTGAAAGTTTTTGAAGCTATTTCAAATATATTTAATGAATTATATTTTTATCATCCATTAAAACAAAGAAAATAGTAATTGAAAACCTATAAAAAAGTACTTGGGAATTTTTTCTGAAGTGAAGGCGCCGGGATCAATCGAATTACTGAATTAAAACAGAAGATTAAAATTGATAACAATTAGTAATGACAATGAAAATTTTGAAATTTCTTAAAAGGTTCACAAAGAAAAAAGACAATTGCAACTGGTTAAACAACATCAGTCAATACGTTCGACAAGATTTATGGGTGCCATCTGATGTACCATATCCAACCAATACATATTAAAGGGTTCGCATAATAGAAGGAAAATGTTGTCAACAGCAGGATGTATGCCATTGTTCCGGCTCTTTTCGGTGTTTCCGGGTCTGGCGAAAGAAAGAAGAAAAAAAAAATGCGATGGTCTACGCTGCTTCAGACTTCGGTAATAGATCATAATAAAATTTGATTTATCACTGGGAACAGCGTATTATTCCGCACGAATAAGCGATGCAATATCATCCTTTTTACAGCTCGCGTGCTTTTCACATTTTGATGCAATATTTAATATGATTAAATCGAAAAAATATATATCTACGCGATGCGCATCCAAACCGTTAGCGACTTATTTATGGATGCACTTTAGCAAAGTAGAAATCGGTTTCCTCTATACTATACACCGATATATTTCTGTTTCTCTTAAAGTAATTCCAAAAACTGCTTACACGTAAAAGGTACAGTCATCAATCATTCAAAAGTGTAACCTTTTACATCCACCAAGTGTTGTTTACAAGAACCGAAAATTGCGCAAAAATATTTTGACTGATATACTGAATAGTTGTGCGCCACTTGTGCGCCTCGCAATCGCTTCAACGGTTTATTCGAGCAAGTCACGTCCGCAAATGAGTAGCTTTAGGGGTGCTGTTGATGTTATTTAGCGACCGTTTAGAAGTGTTTCGGGGCTGGGCAAATAAACAATTTAAGGCTAACCTCGATGCAAGTCCAGTTGGGCGCCAGACAAACCGAAACGATGGTCAAATTTTGCGCTCGGTTCATCCACACGGCCGACACTTCGGTATTGTTCTGTCCGATCCAGTCCGCCGACGTCAGGTAGTAATCCCTATGGACAAACCGCATCGGTGATTAATAATAACAGTTCAATTATTCGCAATATAACGATCTGCAAACTAAAGCAATTCATTACAAGTTGCCGCTCAATGTGTTTGTGTGGCTTTGCGTTCGAAACAAACAGGAACTGACGTCACTATTAATATTATGTCTTTTCGGGACCGAAATATGGGATAATGCGGATTTATGGCCGAAAATAAATTTCCACTTTTTTTCCCCCATTTGTTTTACAAATTCGAATGTATAACAAATATATCCTTGTTAATGGTTTCATGAAAGCAACTTTTTTATATATATATATATTTATAAAATGCCCAGAAAAATATTATAAAAATGGTTTTTTATTAAGTTTTACAGGAAATTATTAAAAAATATATATTTATTTTGACGTTAAATTAAAATTTCTTTAAGAAATAGTTTTTTTTTATTTATAAGGGAAGAAAATTTGAGGATAAAAATATTAAAGAAAGGTATCCATATAGGAAAAGAAATTCGTTATCCTTGAGCCAAAAAAGGACTAAATAAATAATGTTTTTCTTGTATGTATAGGTGGTACATACATATAGAATGACCAAACTGAAAGTTACGAGAAAACCAATCTTTTCTTTCTATATCGTATTTTCAGCTTTTCTTTTGAACGAAACAAAGCATAAACTTAATACACCATTTAATATTTATTGCAAAATAAAATTTATATTTCCCAGGATTATTTTTATTATTCAAAACACTAATTTTATATGTATTTAATAAAATATTTATTATCTTATTAGTTAGTTTATTTAGTATTTATATTAAATATTTTATTTAACATAAAACCTCAAATTTAATAAAAAAATAATTTAAAGAAAAATTTAAAAAAATAAATAAACAACAAGAAATAACAGTTTGTTAGTAGTTTGTTTGTTTTATTTTTCATTATAAGACAATAAAATGTATAAAATGGGAACTTACACTCCAACTAAAGCTTTCGGGGGCAGCACTTCGTACACTTCGGGATCCGTTAAATTCGTAATATCCGTGACCCACAACTGCACTACGGGATTTGGCGAGCCGGGCTGAAAATTAATGTCCTATGTAAAATTAACTCGAACAAAGAAAGTCCTCATTACGGGACCGCTAATAATCTAGATTCTAGCACTAGAGGAAATTCGCTACTCCATCATATCCAACTGAACAATCTAAAAAGACGTGTATTGTAAACTAGATATTTATGTAAATTCACCACATAATGTATGGTTCTGATATAAATTATCCTACATTCATTTAAATATTTAGCTCTTTATATTTGCCAGGAATCTCGCTACAAATTGGCTCCGTCAATGTTCGCGTTACTTCCTCTCTCTAAAATGTGTCTATATTTGCGCTCTCGTATAATCTTCACTGACCATTGTTATTCAGCTTGATTGCCAAGAAGCTTTTCAACAAACTGAACTTCTTAAAGACCTTCTGGATCGATAGCACAAATGACCCTTTCTATACACACTCACTCGCTTTGTATCAAATGCTATTCATCAAAAACTATATTTTAAACGGCTAAACACTAAAACTGTCATTCCGAATATAAATGCGATTCTCGCATTATATTTCTATGCAACTCAACCATAACGTTTTGTGAATATAAAAGGAACGGACAAAGAAGAAATTACATATATATATATAGAGTTGTTGAAAATTACGTCTTGCAGTGATATTGCGGAAACCGAACACAGAGAGCTTCAGCTGGAGATCCTTTAAATTTCCTGCAAATGCGATCGCAATAACATTTTGTCAAGTTTGTAGTTTAGCACACGTTGGAGCGGAAAGTTAAAGAGTTTATAGTATGCCAGCCGTCTCTTACCGTGGGGAATCGTACGGATCTGCTGGATGGAAACGTGGTGGATTTCTGAGCAACCCCTCCGGCAGCTAATACGTTACTGGTGGCGAACCAAGGGTACTGCAGTTGACCAACATTGGTGTCGTTAAAAGTGGCATACATTAAATGTGTGCCATCCGCCGAAGGCCATAAAGCGTTTGGTGTTTTCATAACGTCCTCTGCGAATAAGGAAAGAATGTGCGCGCATCAATTTAAGGGATGTTCTTCGTTCTTACTAAATGCGACGCATCGAACTGATATGCTTGCTGTAAGGTGCCTGCCTACCTTGATAAAGCCAATCCGGAATTCCATTAAAGAAGACATCCGCTTTTCCGGTGAACGTCAACCTTGTATCGGTCTCGTCCCACGGCGATTGCCTTACGTAGATGTCGTTCTTGAATACTATCAGCATTTTGTGTGTGTTGCCCAGCCATCTGGCCTGCTGCAGTCTTTGCGGCTGAGCTTTCGACGAACCGGCCAACCGCACAGGAATATGATGACTGCAAATTATTCACAAACAATTCCAATGCATTAATTTTCCTTCCTCTATGCCAATTGGTATAATTGCATAATTGCATTGTTAAAATTTCTATGAGCTAAAATTACTCTTCAAGCAATTTGAATACAGTAATTTAAGGAAAAAACATTTTTTTTACCCTAATTATGATGGACATTTCTTTAAAAATCTTGCATTAGCAAAGTTAAATTAATTTATAGGTTTTAAATAATTTCATCTTGATAAGCAATGCTTTGTTTAATGTTTAAGTGGTAGTTTGTGTTCAAAACAAATTTTAACAGTTAATCATCACACTGGATACCAAAATTCAAACTTTTTTTTTAGTTTTTTTTTTTCCTAAAAATTCAACCAAGTTGAAGAAAATTTAATAAATTATTTAGATAGTATTTTAAAATATCTATTAGGAACAATTATTGCTATTTTTCTAACTGAGATAGTTTTCCTGGAATTAATTATCAAAATGTATTCTATGTCAAATAATTTTCTCAGAATTAAAAAAAATCATTGATTTTTTTCAGGATAATTCGGGAACAATTACCCACATCCAATTTTTGCAAACCGGTATAAGTTGGTCGTATAATTCTGCCAATTTTGGATCATTTTAGACTATTTTGTCCCATATTTGGAACAAGCATAGTATTAAAAAAGAAAATAAATTTGTTTAATTTTAAATGTAATCTATGCAAAATTTAAAGAGTGGAAAGTTAGATAAAAATCAGTTAATTAAAGTCTATTTGTGTGTGCAGCACGAGCGAAACTAATTAATCAATTGCGAGGAAAATCGAAGGGGCAAAAGCAGAATGTGGAAAGTAAGTTTTCCCGGCGTAAGGATACTCACTCGTTGCTGACGTCATAGATGGTATAATGCGCCGTATAAGATTGTCTGTATACCTATAAGACAAAGAGCAAATCGTTGAAATAGACATTTTTCACAATACATAAAGCACACAGTCAAGAGTTACTGCTATCTTCCGCGCCCGCTTCCATTCAATGAATGCGAACGCTTCTTCGGCAAACTATTAAACTAACCATATCATGCGAATGTTTGCTTGCATTGCTCCCAAAAGCTCCGCTTTCCGAATTTCATACTCAGATGATAATAATAATTCTAAACTCGGCTCGACTCGTATATAATAATGGATCGGGGGATGAGTTTCTTGCACCCGGGCAAAATTCCTTCATTATACGAGTACATCCCTACACGTTGTTAAAGTATCTGAAACGTCTTATTTTCGGGGAATTGCGCGCGACTTGCAAAATTGTCTGCACTTTTAACATTTTCTTCCTTTATTCATTCGCTGTATTTATACACATAGGGAGCGCAGTAGTTGGTTATTATTTGTTTCCGAGTTTTATCGTCTTTCGAAAGTTAAATTCTCCACCACTGTGTGTATACACTGCTGATGTTGTTTCGTATTGGCAATATCGAATGCGATGTTGGGCGAAACGTGCGGTGGACAAGAGACCAGCCGGCGCTCTCCCGCATTTTGGCATTATGCCCCGCCGGCACTCCTGCAGGAACACAAATACATACAATTGATTACAGTTCGGCAGTGAGGGCCTTGCGCCAACCGGAAATTTCCCTTTATTCAAAATTCTCCTGGCGTTTGCTATTTTTTTTTTCTTTTCGTTTCTTTTACTATACTTTATTTTTTATGTGGCAAATAATGATGTGGAACACAGCAAAGATGATTAGTTGGCCAAAGAGTTACATTTTCAGATTAATAGGTTTTTAATTTAAAAATAATTGTTTTGTGTTAAAAAAATTATATTTAATAAGACAGTATAGAAAATTATTAATCTTATGAGTGGAAAAACTTTTAGAAACTTTATAAAAAATAATTTAATATTCAATTTTTAATTAAAAACAAAAAAATAAATTACCCCTTAAAAATTGAAGCTGGTCAAAAACCTAACATTGAAATGTTATGAAATGTAAAAACTGAAGTTGTAAATTATTTTAAGTTTCATATAAAAATATCTAAAATTTTAGTACAAAATTAAAAGAAAAGTACTTAAGAAGCTACTAAAAGAAAGTTACAACGACTTTCGTCTTTAATTTCTTTAGCTTAAGAAGTTACAAAATGCATTTATTAAAATTTGGGAAAGGAAAAATAAACAATTATTATATTTAATAATTTTTATAATTTTTTTTTTAATCTAATCAAAAATTTCAGGGAAGAAATGTTAGAATATTAATTGGAAGTTAAATATATAAAAAAAAAATATCATTTTCCCATTAAAAGAAAATATATAAATGAAAATTCTATGCCACATTAATTTTCAAATAAAAAAAACCTAATATAAAAGCATAAAATTAACAATATTGTAAAAAAGAATTTCAATAAATAAATATTAATTAAAAATTACAATAGAAACATTTCAAAATGTCCTAAAAAGCCATGAAAATTTTCTTAAAAAACATAATAAAATTCAAATTTAAAGTGAAAAATGCACAAAAACAAGTAAAATTCAATTATTACAAATTTTAAAATAAAATAAATGAAATTTCTAAAGTATTCATTTTATCATATTAAAAAATCTAACTAGATTTGGTTAAAAAATTTCAAATAATTATTAAAAACAAAAATTGCAACAATAAATTCATTTTTAATTATCTAAAAAGAAGAAACAATAAATTTAAACCATAAAAATCCCTAAACACAAAAGATAAAAAAATTAATAAAAACAAATCGAAAATATTTTTTTTAATTTCTGCATCAGCGGGAAAATGATTCCATGACAAATAGTAAAACCATCATATAAAACCAAAAACATTAAAACGAACCAAGCATTACTTTAACGAATAGTGCACTAGCACTATTCTAGCACTACCGTTTAAATACCCGGTGAATAGAACAAAAGTTTGAAGGGATTATTTGCAATTGAACGTAAATAACGTCATTCAAAGTACACCTACATCTACACCCACACCCATTTACTTATATGCATTAGATTGCGTTTCATTTCACTTCCAGATTACCGTTTAATTGTCTAATTTGCTTTAAAGCCGCCGTCGCGTTAAAGCGCACACGCCAATTATTCGCCCGGAAGCATTCTTTGCTCAGTATAGTTAATTCCCGAAATTAATTTCTGTCTGCGCGCGAGGCATACAATTAAACACCGCAGATATCCTAGATATGGGTCAAAGGGTACCTCAGCTACTTTCCGCGCACCCTTTATGGACACAGACGTGTTTATGGAGGAAATTTATGTGAACGTGTGAATGTATGTAGACACTCCGGATTTCATACCTAGAGCCATATCTCCTGAAGGAGGAGGATTATTCTAGGTCAACATTAACAGCCAGAAGTCACGCACAACACCCCCGCCGGAACGCCATATGCAAAGGTCTCTATCTCGACCACCGCCACCCCCAATGCCCCTACTTGATCGATTATACAAATAGAAATTCGCACGAAAGCATTGTTAAATAGTGGGCATTTTTAATGAAGATCTTTGCACACCGATGATGGCAACACGATTGCGTTATAAATAAAATTCAAGGGAGGATTTTATGCTATTTGCGGAGCTATTTGGACTGACAGCGGGGTATTTATATACTCACTTGTTTTACGTTGTGTTGAAAAAGAACGTATTTGAGGTCTTTCGTACATTGATATCCATGTACGTTTAATTGTCTCTGAAATTTAAAAAAAAAAAATTTTTTTTTTTATTTTATTTTTGTTAATAAATTAATTTTATAATATATAGAAAATAAAGATAAAGTAAATTAGCTATAAATTAAAAAATACATTAATTTTTGAAATAGGGCAGCTAAAATTAAAAAAAATTAAATAAGCCAGGTTATTTATTTATACAAGGTGAAAAATAGAATAAATTGTCTAACTTTACTGCACTTTCAGAGATTACAATGTGGAATACAGCGATAAGAAAAATAAATTTAGAAACTTAAGTTTAATGGAATTTTATGGAGTCAATAAATAACTTCAATGTTTTTATTGATTTCTTCATCTAAAAATGTATTTTCTTACAACAAAGTTATAAGATGTAGTTTCTTATAACAAAGTGAAAATTTCCAATTTTATTTTATTTTTTTAATAAAAAGTAAAAGTAAAAGAAATTTTTTTATAAAGTAGAAAATAAAATAAAAAGGAAAATTTATAAAAATGTAACTTACTATAGTGTGATTGGTAACTAATAAAGAGATAGTAAAATTGCTGGTGTCTAAAAGGGATAATCCACCGTCGTCCGCCTGGAAGACGAAGTGAGTGTTGGTGACCCACGAGGGTGGCAATCTGACAGGATTCAAATGTCCCTTCAACGAAACAAAAGTGTAAAAATCGCATAATTATTCATATAATGATATTCGAGTAGAAGGGAGCGAAATTGTAATTAATTAAAGTCTATAGGTATATAACAATAAAGAAGCGGCGCAGTCTGAGCAAAGTTTCTCTCTTCAAAGAGAAACCGGAACATTAAGTTTAGAGCAATGTTCCGCACCCTGCAATATTAATACATCCCTTCTCGGCGCTGCTCGCTCCTCTTCCGGTTTACTATTCTATTTAGAAATTGCAGAGCGCGCGTTGAAGGGTACAATGTTTATTAAAGTTAGCGACACTAAGCTTAAAAATTCCCTTTAAAACACCCCAAAAAAAAACAAAATTAAATTAAATAACAGCAAACCGATTATTTAATGGACTATAAAAAGCATACAATTGAAAATATGCATTTCAATCGTGTATTTGGTATTCAATATGCAGCAAGCGCAGTCTGTGCTGTTTGTGCGGCTGCATTTTGCATTCACAAGGTCCTAAAAAGGGGAATGCAGTTGGCCTCTTTGCGTGCAAGCAATATTTATGGACCCAATGGCCTATTTGGAAGCCCCAAACTTGGCAAAAAATATATTTAGTGGGCAATGTTTTATGTGGTCAAAGGTATTAAACGTAAATTATGTGCGTTCAACGCGCATAAATTCAAGCTGAATAACGCAAATCTGTTGGAATTATTTATAAAGCGTTATTTGCGAAAGAAATTGTTTCCCAACCGCGAAACATCAACAACGCTAAATTTATTACTTAAAAAAAACCCTCAGAAAATTTTGTAGAAAAAAATGTTTGTTTTAAAACTCGTATCTACCAAGAAAAACTTTAATGAAACAAAGTAAGCAAAGTTTCATTTCCGTGGGAAATGCAAAAGCTATTTAGCACAAATGATACGAATGAATGTTTTGTATGGCAAATAGCAAGTTCGCTAAACTAGTACTAAAATGCCGCACGGGAAAAGATGTACAATTGAACGAAATTTTCAACGCGCACATATCTGCCCCAGTTTTCCCACCCCCGCGAATCGCGTTTCATATGTTTTATCTTTGCAGCGCACACTGCATTTTCGTGTAATTTTAAATATAAAAAAGTGCATAAGCCCGGGATTCGTGTAAACAGCTTTGATTAAATTTTTTCCATACTATTCGCGGGGCAGGAAATAATACTGAGTACTTGCAAAATAAAACTTTTGTAAATGAAAAGCGAAAAGGCGGATTTACCTGCAGGTATTCATCCAGACTCATTCGTTTTCCGTGCCAGTACAAAAGCTCGTCGACGTATCCCAGAAGGTAGATAGCAGTGATAATGCCTGATATAACGAAGCCGATGACCAGAAGAGAGAAAACGATGGACCACCAATTGTGTCCCTCTTCGCCATGCAGTGCTAGCTCCTAAACAACCCCCAAACCAACAAAAACTGTTTTTTAAACAGGAAAATCACCCAAAGCAAAATAAGACTGAAAAAACTTTCTTAAAACTTTAGTACAGTTTTCAGTCAAATTCAATATTGAAATGCTACGAAACTATAGAGGGAAGTTTGCAAAGTGGATAACATTAAAAGTAGTATAACTAAGAACCATGTAATGATTACTTTATTGCCTCTAGAAGTGTGCAAAGTGCTGATAAAGTTAATTAAAACTTCACCATGCTTATTGTGTAGAATATGAAAAGTCAGTCAGTCAGTGTGGAGCAATAAAATACTACTGTACAAGATAGCAATCGTTCAAATTTCAAAGGTACAATAATATAAAAAGAAGATGCATCGGTTCATCGTTCACTTAAAGAAGACGTTCAGTTAGATGCACTTAATCACCTGTTTGATTAAGAAAGTTACCGTTTCCATTTACGAGTTCGGCTTTTGAGCCGTCTCGCAATCGCATTCGACAGCATTAAATTTCATCTAATTAATACTAATGCTAAGTAAGTCTAATTAGGTACACTAAAAACTAAGTCAGTACTCGCATTCCGTTTACATACCACTATTATAGGGAAAAATCCATTCCAAATGCACTATTCAAAGTATGTAAGGGTAATAAAAATTGTGTTTCGGAAACATTCAAGAGTTTTTTTTATGTATCTGCTCTCTCTCTCTGTCTCGTTCATTAACTGCTGTTTGCGTAATTAAATCGTGTTTTCCGGATATAACGTATTCCACTGTTATTGCAACCAGGAGCAAAAAAGCAATTAAACCGAGATGGAATTTAAATACCGCCCTTTGGAATCCTAATACACAGATAAAGGATTTCGAATAGACATAGAGGGAATGTACAATATACTATGTTGGATTTTGAATAATGCATAGAGTTGGCAGTCAAAAGTTCGATTCAATTTTTTCTTTCTTTCTTTCCATTCGACGGACGGAAAGCAATTTTTCCGATAAAAGCAAATTTCTTACAGCGGCTGAAGAGAAGATAGCGAGAGCAAATACGCAAAAAAAGTGGTCCTTAAAGTGTCGCTTGTAAAATCTTGTTGCACTTCTAAAAGGTTGGTAAATTATGCAATTAAAAATGTATCTAAATCTACTTGAAAATATATTATGTAATTGATAAATATATTAAGATTAAGATCAAGGGTTTTTATTACATACAGAACAGTGCAGTGGTATTTGATTATCCTTGGAGTACTGACCTCTTCGGAACCTACCTCGGCCTTTTTGGCCTTAGGATCGGCAACCTGTAGGGTTTCATCCTGGGGCACACGCCAAGAACTACGATCGCATTGCACATTGGCGTGCATCCCGCTACCCACCCCAAGATGGTCACCTTAGCCGCCGCCACTGTCAAGCCGACCGACTTCTTCTTAACTCCAATACTCGAGCGCTACTCCTGAAACAAAAACAAACTGGTTAGTACAATATGTACAAGAACTTAATTTTTTTTTTTTTTCTTCTTTCTTTTTTCTTTTTTTTAATTGTAAGAATAAAATAAATAAGGACCCAAATCATTGAAAATTTATATAGAAAATTAAAAGAAATTGTGATTAATTTAATAGCTGAAACATTTACATTTAAAGATGGAGAATATTTAATTTTTATGAATTTTTGTTGAAATATTCCCCTGAAATAATAAAAAAAGCAGATTATAGATTAGGAACTGCAACGCTTCACATTTAATTCAATGAATCTGTTTCCATAGCGAAAATTAGCGGATTCATTTTTCCTTTTTTTATTTTTCCACAAACACAATGATATCCATCTTTTAGCAGTAATTCAACAAAGGTTTATTGAACAAATAGCCTTTTGCAGAGGAACGTAATCCCGAAAAAACCATCAGCGGCACAAACAATGACCATAACATGTGCAATCAAACGAAAGCGTGGGCGAAAAACAAGGGAGTTTTTCATTCTATACATAAATTACTATTGTGCATTACTTCCATGTACAAATACAGGGTTTTCCAATGAAAAGTGGCTTCCCAAGCAGATCAATTAAGAAAAAAAACTACAAAAACCATTATTTATTTTTCTAAAATGACATTATATTTCATAATAAAATGGTAATTTTTATGAAACTAAGCTAAATTATTTCCTAGTTAAATAAAGAAGCAAATTATAATTAATTTCTCTCTATAAATCGTTAAGAAATTTAAAATTTCATATTTCTTATGTTACCTTTTAATATGCCGAAAACCCCTATGTGTCCTTTAAATAGCATATTTTAACTATATATAATATGGCATCTGGTTGGCCGAGTGGTGTAGGTTAATGCTTACTACCCCGTTGGACCCGGGTTCGAATCCCAGGTCATGCCCTTTTTATTGAGAAGGTAGCATATGCCGTGTCTTATGTTACTGCT
>JASKGO010008715.1:0-51245 GCA_030556065.1 Holobus sp. GC000080 | reverse complement strand
TAAAATGGCAAGTTTAGATAAACATTGACTTTTATGTTACACTCGCTTTTCATATCCAATCGAAATGGACATCGCGCTTCAAAAACAAATTTCCGGAAAACTAAAAGTCATAGAAGAAACGTTATTACTGATTTCGGTAAAGAGCAATATGCTCTACAAAATAAGAGTAAAAATTAAAAAAATCAAAAGGGTGACTTTTGAGAAAAGTTGACATAAATGAGACACTTCTTCTTCACACGTTATACGAGCGGACAAAGCGCACTAAAAAATTATTTCCGGAAAACCGGAAGGATATAATTGATATTTCCTTTTGGATTTTGATAAAGGACAATATATCCTATAAATAAATAGGGAAAATTAAATTAAACACCGAGAATATGATGAGTGACCACAAAATTTCTTTTTACAACCCATTAATAAACTAAAAAGTGAAAAATTGTTTAAGGGAGCGGAAGTAGGAGCCCATATAGTCCTAACAGTCCTTGCGGCTTTCGTCCTGTGCGTCCTGTTCGAATCACCAATCCACAATTTGGAAAAACTGCTGCTGAAAAAAGTGGTCCACAAATCGACAGACGACGAAACAAGTATAAAAAAAGAACAGGAAATGTCCATCGAAATCCCAACAACGCCAACAACGGAATCATCTGTTGAGACATCGGAAACAGACGACAGTAACAACAAAACAGTGATTTAATTGATCTTCGTTATCTATTGTGTAACATAAATAGTTATTTATCGAAATATATAACATAATTAGGAAAATTGAGACATTTCGACGCACAAGCAATCGTTAGACGATCGAAGCACCCACTTAAACAAAAAATTAAGTAATACTTAATCCGTTCAAAATACTACTCTCTTCAATCGCTGGATGAATTAAACGAGAATATTAGATGCCCATGTTGCTCAGGTTAAATTCAGGTCGGAAAATTTTGGTAAAATGCCTACAATTAAAGCTAATTTCGCCGAATCGATCGGTGTCGGTTTCATTGGTGGAGAAACACTATCACCATCCGGCATCATCTACAAATTTTCCACAATTTTTATTGATAATTTTCGTTAATTGCGAGGTCTGCGTACCTTATCGGCGACATGCTTAACTATTTTCCCCTCGCCGTTCACGTAAAACGTGGAAAATCCATCGTACCAGCTTAGAAATTCGTTAATATAGTTTTCGATAAATGCAAAAATGTAACTCACCTTTCGGTTTTGTCGAACAACTCTTTGATGTTCCACAGTTTGAACTTCCAGAACATAAAAATGACTTTTAGTCCTCCGATTCCTCGTATGCTCCAGCGCACTTTTACCGAACTGTCCTCCGGATTTTTGGTGATTTTAAGAATTTCGAACTTTACATAAGCAAACTTTACGTGTCCTATTGTTCTAAGAAGGGCCACTTGCTGGATGTACGGATAGAGACCTCTACAAATAAACAAATTAAGCAATAAGCTCAATAAAACAAAAAATAATAAGTTTGAAAGCAAAAATTGTTCTTACTGTGTTCTTTTACCCCTTATATTGTCCTCAAACACAATATCAGGATGGTAAATCTGGTAGTTGAATGAAGTAACAAATAATTTGGGCAGGTCTTCACTTAGAGTTTTGAAAACTACTTCTAATTGTTCATCGGTGGGTTTAGCTGAAGGATCACCACCAGAACTGCTTGCAGAATCATCCTCTGCATGTTTATGTTCTAAATTACTACAAATAATCTCACTGTTTATTAATCCAAAGTGTAAAATTAACAAACTTACTTGAAAAGATGACTATTTAAGCCTGTTTTGCACAATAAATTTAAATCTTGCTCTGGGAAATTTGTACTACATAAATGCACATTTTTGGAAACCAAATCATGTGTTCTGACCCTGTTACAATGGTTCTCAAAACCCGATGGTGTGAACTTCAAGAAATAGCGCGAAATCATTATGTAATTTATTAAAATAAGTGATAATTACCTCTTTAAATTTTACACCTTTACTGGAACAGTCAGGCAAAGGTTTCATTCGGAGGCCACACAAAGAATGGATGCTTGGTAATCGATTTGCCAGCTGCCTTATTACAAGAGCCATTCCTCGAAGGGTTTCTTATGCCGGTTGTTTGTTGTTTTTCGATTTTATCTGAAGATTCTTCTTCAAAATCATTCCTTTTTCGTCCGAATAATTTTTAGGTTATGTGAACTTATGTCATATGGAAAAAGTTTCGCGTTTCTTCTGTCAGATGTCCCTAGTATTTCCGTTGGTATTTGAAACTTGAAATTCAAATTCATTTGTTTTAAAGTTTGAAACATTAATATTTATGCAATAACTAATGCGTTTTCAATTATTTAGCAGAAGATAATTTATATAATTAAAACTAAAAAACAAAATAAAAGTAACAAATCATTGAACTAATAGAGAAAAATAAATATTTACAAAATAAACTAAAAATAACATAAAACAAAAATGAAAGCTAATTATCTGCGTTCTTTCTCTTTGAAATAAGAATACGACTTGTTAAATCGTTCCTTCATTTTATTTGTAACCATGTTGGTTTCACGTACATCCCTTACTTTTCCATCAGAAGGCAGTTTATTATTTTCGAAACCTAAAATAAAAAATCAATGAAACAAAAGCAATTATGATAATTAAAGCAATGGAAAATTAAATGAAAAAACTGAAAATTTACGTTTAACTTTGTCCTCGATAGAATAGCGGTACTTATCCTTCTTGAGCGTCGAATTTGCCTTATCGACTTTGGGTTCGTCTTCCCGCAGGAACAAATCCCTTCGTTCCTTCAGGGACGGGAAGTTTAGTTCATCGGCTGAACCGTATTTACTGAAAATCCCCGAATCGTCGCCGTAACTATTTTCCAGAGCAGCTTTCGCCGTGTAGTCTTCCTTCAAATTGCTGGTCGATTTGCTGCCCATTGTCTTCCAGTAGTTCTGTCTCTGTTTGAAATTATCAATAAAGTGTGCCGCAAATGCTTCTTGCGATTTTCCGCCGGTAAGGGAAAGTCGGGAAGCTTCGCACGGGACCGCAAATTTTTTTGCTTCTTGGTCGATACTCCTGAGGGATACCGAGGAAGCCGCGAATTGCGATTCTGATAGATCAGACAAAGAACTTTCCGCTCCGAATTTCGAATCTTTTTCTATTGGCAAAAACCAAATGTCTTCGTTGCTTTTCGTGGAAATGTTTTGCAGTTTTCGACTGCTGCACTTATTTACTAAGTCTTCAGATGTTGAGGAAGCAAATGAGTCTTCCATACTGGACGTCAAAGAATCCGGCTCAATGCAAGAAAGTTCCGATGGTTTTGGAGAAGATTCAATTTTGGATTCTTGCAAAGAATTGTTGTTTTCTTCAGGCTGTTTTGTTTCTGCGATGCTTTTGTTTTCTAATTCAATGTGATGGTTTCTTAAAGCTGGAATTTCCCTAATGGTATCAATGATTTTCATTCCGAAATTATCGTTTTTGTTAATTTTATCCGAATTGGTTTTCTCCTCGGAAATTTTGACAGTGCTTTCTTTTTTCTCGTCGTTCAAATTCTTCTGAGTAATTTTCTCGAAATGCACGACAGCATCATAGACATTTTGCTTGTAATTACCTCGGTACTTATAGTCGGAAACCTTCTCGTCGCATCCATCCAAATCATCAGAGATTCCGCTCCTGTTCTTCTCCACATTTACATTGAAGGGCGAACCGGAAATATGCTCGCCATTAGTCGTGAAGCAAATCTCGTAAATTCCAGAATGATTTGGTATAAAAGTGATCTTCAGTCTGTCCTTTTCGCATTCGCTCCTTATTTTTATGTCGTTTTTAACACCGCGCCCTTTGGCTTTCAGCAAATTGGGCAACTCCACCGAAATCGACTTCAAAAACGACTTCTTTTTACTACCTTCGCCGCTTTTTTCCGCCGCTGCCGCCGCTGCCGCCGCCGAATTAAAGTCCAAAGGTGTAAAAACACATTGGGCGTACGTGTCGTAAGGACCTCTTATGCTGAGCAACAAATCGCTCCAAACGAACTTGCCCTGATTCGGATAGATGTAAATAACGGCTTTCCGGTTTTGTTCCCCTGTTACAAGTCCCATTCCCCTGGCAACGAACACATTCGTGTGTTTGGTGATTTCCGGTTTCGATAGTTTTTCCGCGGATTTCTGCAGGGATGCCAAGTAATCCAAGAGCAGCGCTTCGTGTTCCGTTGAGTACTCTTTTAAATCATCTTCACTGAATTGCTGAAATTATTTATTTTTAATTTTTGGGTCACCTATTTATAGTTTACTTATAGAAAAAGCAAAAATAAATGAAAACAAATGAATGATTTGTGTGGAAACTTACAGGAACCACTTTTAAATATTTATAAGCAAGGGCTTGTCCGTGCAGGGGCGGTTTTCGCCAGTGGCGGTGAGGATTCGGACAGGCCCCGGGGACGACTGCGTTCACCAAAGTGCACAGTAATGAACCGTCGGTCCAGATGCTGTGCAGATCTGTCCCCGCTTGCGGTATTAACGATGCCATCCATTTTGATATTTTGTCTCGTTGACTTAGTTTCGGGCAAAATACTAAAGTAAACAAATTGAATTAATTATTTACTTATTTTAATAGTTTAAAAAAAAATTGTAAATTTGATGTAACATCTGCTATAAGCCTATAAAAGACAAGACATAGAAATTGGAGATTAACCAACCTGATAAAAACGATTTGTCCAAATAAAGCCAGACTCTTGGGATTAGCAACTTTCGTCCGAGGATGACCCCCGTCAACGCGATGGGCAGCACGATGTGCAGGAAGAAAAGGGTTGCCTCGTTCCATATCAGCGTCCTTTCGGCGTCGCTGTCTGCGACCACTTCCGGCTCCAGATTGGCTTCATCTGTAACAGTTTTGCACATCTTGCAGGAATCTTTCACCACATTTCCAACGAAATCAACGACAAGTCAAAAACACATCTATTTATTTGATTCTATTTAATTTAAATTATTTAATTTAAACGATGATCGAATTGAAAACAAAGTTAAAAACCAATAAAAAGTTCTTTACAGTTATAAATGTTGTCAACTTTCAAAAACTTCAAACGTTTCAAACGATCAAAATTACATTGAATTAAATGAAATTAATTTGATCGTTTTGTATAACATCAGGTATATAGTAGTAGCTACTTCGTCGTCAACGAATCACCCAATGGAAAACCCATATACCTTTGTTCTATATCTCAGCCTTTGTGCTGCGAATCTAAATTGATTAATTCGTGAGGCGAACGCAAACACTTTGATGTTTTCTTATAGCGGAGAACAAACTCTTATATTCTTTGAACTATTCTCTGTCTGCGAGTTCGGCTTTTATTGCAACAGTTTATTTTTCATGTCGTTTTTGTCTCGCCGTGCAAATCGATAATCGAAGCGGAAATTTCAAGCCGATGAAATTCACTTAAAACGCATTTTCGGTGCGCGACCTTATTTAAAAGAGAGATGTGCGGCGGTTTTGTTGCGGAACAGGAAGCGCCTTTTTACTACTGCAGCCGCTCTCTAATGAAATAGTTTTACGAAGACGCAATTGAACTGTTAAGTTCGCAGTTCGCAGCTTATTTTTTATAGTGCGCCATCAAAATCTTAGCACATGTCTTTGAATTAAGTGCTTTTACTCCCCTCGAAATTGTTTCCTACAGTGCTTAATGGACTTTAATAAGCAGATATTAGTTTTACAACTTCTGTTTTATCACTTTTTAAGCTGTCGGACACTGTTATAGATATAACATAACTTTATAAAGTAAAACTTGTTTTCAATTTTGCAAAATATTTTTTATAGAAATTTAATAAAATAAAATTTTAACAAAAAAAAAAAATAAAAGAAATAATACTTAATTAAAAAAAAAACAACCTGATAGAAACCATTTCAAAAGCGATTTTCCACTGGTTTCGTTTGGTATTTTTGTAATAAACAAAAAGGACTTTTTGTTATTTATCGCGCACTTTGGTTTTGTTGGATAGAAAGTAATCTGCGGTTGCTTTAACAGTAAAAAGTACATTCCGGATTTATCTCGGATGCCAAGAATCCCTACTGGCTGGCGTCTGCTGGCCTGCACCATGAAATCATAAAAAATGTGCGGTCTCTCCAGGACAGGAAGAACAAAAAAGGACAAAGGAGTTGTGTTGTAGTCCTGCTATGCGAGTCCTGTAACGAGCTTAGCATAAAAGCCAACAGTTAAAACCTCGCTTTTAAATCATTGTTTAAGTTGTTTTAATCTTATGGGCTGCGACACCTTTCTTTTTTATTTGTTGACAATAATTTACATCAAGTTCTATTTAAAGGGATTACGTTTTTGTTTACTTTTATGGATAATAAATGTCCTACAAAATAATGAAAAAAACAAAAGAATTATTTTTATAATTTAATTTTTTCTTCAAAGTCTTATAAATATAGATAAAGACTTCACCAATTTATAACAATAAAACAAAATAATTGAATTTAAAAATAATCTTTCAAGTTATGATTTTTTATGTGTTTTTTTTTATTAACTAAATAATAATGAAACTAAACTAAAACACTGAAATATTGACGATTTTTTAATATAGGTAGCATTTTGAAATTTGCAGCTAAGCAACGATTATGAAAAGTGCAAAATTTGAAAAATCCATTAATTGCAGACAATTATTTAATTTTCAGTTCAAATCAATTTTCATGAAATTGCTATTAGGTTTTGGTTATGCAATCCATATCTTTGATAAACTGCAATAATTAAAAAAGGAAATCTTTAAACTTAACAAAACTTTCACAAGGATAATTTTATTTAAAACCCAATTAATTTTACACTTTAATGAAAAAAAAAATCTGAAAAAATAAAAATAAAACAAAAACAATAAAGTAAACTGAACGCACGGAAGTTTTTGTTTTTAATTCAAGGCTTGCATAAATATAAATTATTTATTTGGCTCATAATTAACTACGCAAACAACAAAGTTATTTTATCCGAAAGACAAATATTGGTCCCAATTAGCTAAAAATAATATCCAGTTTTAATTAATCTACATTTCGGGGTTCGCACACATTCTGCTGTCTTTTTCAACGATTTTAATATTGTATTTTGTAATATCGAGTAAATTTAAAATATCGAAATCCCCGTCATAATGATAATGGGAATCAAATAAAATATTAAACGAAACAATGGAATCAATTAGCGGAAGGTATTAAGGATATAATAAACAAACACATGTTTGGTCCACAGGAAGATTACAAAGCGTAAACATCAAAGGGCTATCCCTTTTGGGATTAAAACGTGGGACTTTAACCGTGACGAATCTCGACATGCAAACCTACTTTTGTCCACATTTCAATGCATTAGCCATTGTTTGTTAAATCTGACTTTATTTCACCCCCAAGGACTCTAATCCTTTATATTCAGTTATTTGCTTGTTAAATAATAAAGATGAATTTTCTTTACAGTTAGTTTTCTTCTTTTTTTTTACGAATTTTTTTTGGGTACTAAATACAAACAGAAAATTAATGAATTTAAAATATTTTTTACAATTTTAATAATTTTAGATGTAAAAAAAAAGTAATTAAAACTCAATTAAAAAGTACATACGTAAATCATCATCAATGAAATAATGGTCAGATTCTTTTCGGTCCATATTGAAAACAAATTGCACAATGAACATCGATAGAAATTAATAACAACTAACAAATAAATAAATTAATTTGTTTTGGCAATCACTTACAGTTCTGTGTAAAAAAAAAAATTGATAAGATACGTCAAAATTTTTTGGGTAATTTATAAACTATAACAATGGAAAGCTAAACTACTTAAATAATTCCGTCGAGAAATGTTTATCAGGATGCGAAGGTGGAAACAATAATCGTAATAATGATAATAGCAATAATCGTGATAATAATAATTGGCAGTGAGCAAATCCAGCGATTGCAATGCAATTTTATCGTGACTACATTACCGAACAGAGATAATAACGTGCGCAATGTTATCACCGATTCATTCTAACTCCACAGTCGTTTTTGATCAAAACGTGAGATAAAAAAGAAACAAAAAATCGTGGGAAATGTATCATTTTTCATTGTCAAAAACGAAAAAAAAAAATCATTTAAATTAGGGAAATTTGTATTTATTATGCACATTTGTATTTTATGGTTCATTTAATTAAAGCAAAAAAAAAGTAACTCAAATTTAATTTCACTTTTATATCTCTGGTAAAGTCTGGGCAAAAATGAAGACTGTAAATTTTATTACCGAATTACTAAGGGCATACAGAAACAAATAAAAGAGAGAAAACATTAAAACACGGTTGTAATTGGTGCAATAATTGGTGGAAACCGATTTCTGGTCGAACATTAATATTATCGATAATAATCATAATCGTTCATAATTGGACCAATTATTTCATCGATTTGCTTTCGCAATGCACATTCAAATATGCAATAAAGATTTACGAGCACTGCAAGCGAAATAAATTACACATTTGATCACTAGGAACTTTAATTACCTGCCATACAAACCGAACTTTTTAATTGATGATTTCAAATTTTTACGCTTATGGCTTATGCTTATTTTTTTATCTATACAGGACGTACCAACTTAAATTGTCTTTCAAGTGTGACTTCCAAGAGATTTTAAACTTAAGGGGCTAATGATTAATTCTTCAAACAAAATTCGAACCTTATTTGAAATAAATATTTGCAAGATAAATTATTTTATATAATATATCGCGTAATCAATTTCTTATAGATATAATTCATGTTTGTTTCTTAAAATATACGTCCTTTTTTTCTCTTAATTTATTTTCGCTCTAAAAAAGTTTATTATTTTGTTAATTATTTAATTAATAGAAAATTATATTAATTACTCCGGTCAAATTTTTTTTTACTTTTTGCTTTAATAAATTGTTATTTTAGGAAAAAATATCTAATTTTAGGTTTCAAAGTTTGTTTTTGCATGCTTTTGTATCGATAAATATTAATATTGGACATGGTAAGCAAAAGCTCCATTAGAGTGGATTCCGCGCATTGAAAAAATAATTTCCGGGAAACCAGGAAAACATAGATTAAATTTTATTTTTTATTTTGATAACGGATAAAATACCCTATAAATTAACAGCAAGAATTTTAAAATTAAACAATTGACTTTAAAGAAAATTTGATTTTTATATTGTTCTCGCCCTAGAAATGAACACCGGCCATTAAAACAATATTTTCGGAAAATGAGGAAGACATAAGTGAAATTTTATTTTTGATTTCGACAAAGAATAAAATGCTCTATAAAATAAGAGTGCAAATTAAAAAATCGATGAATGGGCTCTTGAGAAAAGTTGACAAAAATGAGGCACTTCTTGTATAAAGGCAATATAAGCAGACAATGCGCACTTAAAAATTATTTCCGAAAAACCGGAAAGATATAAATGAAATTTTCTTTTGGATTTTCATAAAGGACAATATATCCTATAAATTAAAGATGAAAATTATACAGTACAACGAGAATATGATGAGCAATTTCATTTGGGGTTTAATACGAGAAAGTCCATCAAGTCCAATCATTAAAAATATTCATTTTTATGTATTTTTTTTTAAATATCTACAATTTTACGTTGTAAATAATCATTATTCTTTAATAAAATAACTATGAAGTTGGGCAAAAATATTTCTGGCAATTAATTCAAATTAAAATATGAAATGGGGTTTCCACAAAAGCAACAACTTTGATTAATAAAAATTGTTTTTCCCTTTATGAGTGACGAAGAATACCCTTAAATTTTACATTCAGGATCCAGCCCTAAAAATCGGATGGACCGGTGTTATAATTTCGAGTAAATTTTTCTAAATATATATATTTTTTAATTTATTTATCTTGGACATCGAATTTTCCTAATATTAAATGACAAAAATTAAATTCTTCTGCACAGGGTATTTGAAATTAATTTTTTTTTAATTCTTCTATAATACAAAAACATTTTTCAAAAATTAAATTAAAAAAAAAAAATTAAAAAATAATTGCATTAAAAATAAAAAAGCAGAAATTTATTTCTAAAAACTAGATCTCCCTGTATCTAACTGTATATCTGCTTATCTTCGACAGAATAAAAAAAGCCATTATAGACATTACGCAATGAAATGAAAATTATTTATTAAAATGGTATAGAATGGGCTTTGACGGCTCGGGAAAGCAATCAAGCTAATTAAACGTAAAGTCGGTGATTAGGCATTAAATTGTACAGTTGCTCAAAGTCGTGTATCTGAGTATACTGCGTATACTGCGGCTATAAGGAATGGAAGATCATCATCAAAGCGTAAAGCTTTATTATTTATTTATAAGCAGACGAAGGATGTAATGAGTGCCTAGATATTGAACTTGAAGTGAGTAATAATAATCTCTCCGCTGCACTACCTCGCTGCAACGACCTCGTAATTTATGTAAAGAATTTAATTGCATTTCTCGGTTTTAGATGCGTTCTCTGTATCCACTCGTAAGTGCGCGCCAATCCAATCCAAAGCGGTCAATCTCACGTCGGATCAGTTTTTATACGTACATCTGTTTCATTATTAATAATAATTAGAGCCTATTTTACTACCACGAACTGTTCTTTGCTCCATTGCCATACGGATTGCACCGGTTTTAATTGCACTTTAATAAATATTTATAACTCATTATTCCGTCTAATTAGAGCTAACAATTATAATACGTTCTTTGTTTCTATTATTTATTTATTGTTTAATATGAAAAATATTGTTTTTTTGTTGTTGGCTAGTTTAAATGTTAATTTTCTTGCATTTATTTAGTTCCCTTTTGTATTTTAATTTTTTCATTTGGTTATAATAAATGAATTTATTTAATTTATTGTTTTTAAAAAGTCTATTTTTTGTAAATATTTTTAAGCCATTTCATTAAAAAAATACTAATTAAAATATTTGATATTATTTTTTTGTAAGTAAGATGGTTGTCAAAGAGAAATTATAAACTAGCAATTTTGGTTTAGTTGACACTAATTCAAAAACTTGCAATTTCTTCCAAATTTGTTTACTAGATACTTCAGTGGATATTTTTTTAAGAAACTAAAATTGTTAATATTAAAAATAAATTAAAAAATGTTAATGCTTATGAATTGGATAAAGTTTTTTTATCATTTTAAATCTAATGAATCAAAAAAATTAAAAAGAAAAACTAAGGGAGCCATTTATAAATTAAAAGCTTCGATTATAAAAAAACTTCTGAAACTTTTATCTCCTTTGAAAATTTAGTAATTTAATGTTTTTGATTATAATTACCATTTAATAAAATTTAATTTTCAAGAATTTAAAAAATATATGCTGTATTTTTAGTTCTTTTGTGAGAAAAACCAAGAAAAGACAAAAAAATCAAAAGAAAATCATAACATTAACATCAACAAGAAAGATTCCAATTAAACGTATTTCATAACTGGCATTCCAATCTTCGATCTGAAAGCATCGAAACGAAAGTAACAGATACGTGCGATTAGAAAAAGACCGCGATCGCAGTAAAAACAATAAAATCACTAATAAGCAACAAGAAATGAGATTCCAATGAGCGGTTCGACTTCTCCTCGAGATGAAATGGTGCAGTGCGGTATTCGTAACGGTTCAACACAACAACACAACAACTACGCACTACAGAAGCCGAAGAAGTGAATTCCTCCAGTTCAGATGCTATAGTTTCGCTTGCTATAGGTACTACATTTCTTCGCCACCGTTTGCTTTCCACATTATAATACAGTTGCGCACGATGCGATTATTCTTTACTGCAATAACTCCGCGGCGAAAATAATAGCGTTGGAATATAATTTATGCATTGCGATTTGCGCTGGTCTCCGTTCTCATTGCATCTGCACGATGCAATTTTTCTTTTTATGTGTAATTTTTATTGTTATTATTGGCGAAAACCGTTCGAGTTTTAATGCATTTAGATCACATACATATTTCGACGATGCAAATTTTCGCACACAATGTGATATTGTTTCGGTCGTCGCGTTTAAAATCGATAGATGAATGTAATTGCGATGCATCACTTGAGGTGCAACTTGCTGCAGTCAGCAAACACCATTTTCGAATTCTAATGATGCGTCGTCGCTTTATACATAACGATTCAGCAATTCTTTGTACGTTTATTACTTCTTCTACTTCTTCTTCTTCATTTACATTTGCAACTCTATCTGCAAAAGCGGTTTGCAGGGCGGGCTCAGACATTTTGATTTTACGTAGTTTTTTTTAATTAATTTAATTGTTATATTTGGCACTTTTGTGGCATTTGTTTTTTGTTTGTTTCCAGTAATTAACTCAAAATATTTGTAAGTTGTAAAAATCATAATTAATTAATAATAGATTAATTAATTAGTAGTTGATTAATAAATAACTTCATGAAACAAAGAAACTCATTCCATTTTATATTAATTTTTACATCATCGGGAAATTTTTAAAAACAATTTTAAATAAAAAATTAATAAAAAAAAAATCAAATAAAAAGGAAGTTGCTGAAAAATTGATTAACAGTTTTTTTTTAATTTCAACAGTTATTGCTCCTATAACCGATGCATTTTTAAATTAAAAACTGTTGATACAGGAATTGCTCAATGAAAATTTTCAGCATAATCAGAATTTGATCGTTTTTTTTTTTAATTTATTTTGTATTTTTGTGTTTATAAAAAACTACGAGGTTGTCACAAAAATAGAATTTAAAATTGAAAACAAAACGCTGTAATTACAATAAACAAAAAATGCATAAAATTGCGATAATATTTATAAAAAAGGTACGCTAAAGTGACTGCATTAAACAAAATTAAAGAGTAAACAACAAATCCATTGTGTAATTATACCGACAATATTGTTTTTTAATAATAAATAGTTGAACGACGGGAATTTTCAATGTCAGCAATTGTTACTCAACAGTTTACATGAATTCACTTCTCAAATCACATATACGAAAATAATTACTTTATGGTTAATTATTTTATTTTTTTTTAAGATTATCTCATTTGTTCTCTACTTAAAAAATATTTTTTGTGACTTTTTTTCTGAAACTCATTAAGTTTATTGAAAACCCCGGACAAAGTTCCAAAGTTTCCAAAAAAAAAACACCAAAAAGATGTGCGGAAAGTTTGAAAACTTTCCAATGACGTATGCTTGTCCAAATATTGTCCTAAACAATTTTTGAACAATCGGTAAAACTTTTGTTTGCTCACCTAGGAGTATTGTGTCTGACATTCATGCGGCTTGAATGTACTTTGTGTCCATTTAACATTTAACAGAATAGTAGTTTTGCTTCTTTTAGTTTTCAGTTATGTATCCAAGACCAACACTTTTTACTGTGAATTTATTCATAAAAATTCCACAATTGCTTTTTTTTTTTAAGAAAAACGAAAATTATTAAACGTAGCACTTAAGATAACTATACAAGAACAAACCAGTTTTGTTGAAAACACTTTGCACGAGGAAAAATAAAGTAACGAGCGCGATTTCTGGTGCAGGTTTGTCGTTGTTAAGTTGTTATAAGTAAGTGTACGTTGTACGTGGGTATTTTACTTTACCAATGCCTATTTACTACTGGTTTCTAGAAGCAGTTGTAGCTTACTTCCATCCTATCTCGGCGTATATTATGTTGATAAAGTGTAAGAGAGGTGAAAAGATTGTTTAATTTCTATACAGGACGTTCCGGGAGTGATTGTTTCATTGTAATTTTAATGATTTTTGCAATGTTGGACTACATTTGATAACTTTTAATTAAGTTTATTTCTTAATCATAAAATTCTGCTAATTATTATTTTTTTAAATTAATTTATTTATAAGATATGTATTTTAAAACGAATTAAGAAAATAAGTTTTTGGAGTTTTGTTAATTTTTGTTTAAATTTAGAAAAAAAATATTTTTTGTATTATTTTTTAGTTAGATTTTAACAAATATTATTTTCTTCATACAAATATTTTATAAGAAATATATTTTAAGTTAAATTAAAAAAACTATTTTATTGAGTTTGGATGCATTTTTTCAAATTTTAAGTCAATAATTCAAATGTGGTTAATTTATATTACTCGTTACTAATTCATCAAATTTGAATAAATATTTGTCTCCAATTTATTCTCTCCTATTTAATATAGTTACTGTATTTTTTCTGTGCTTTGATCACAGGGAGGCTTATTTAATATATTTATAAGAATTTTTTTTATAAATTAATCTATAGGAATTACTTTTTAAAATGAATTTAAAAAATATTTTTTGTTCAGTTTTTAGAGCTTCCGTGAAATTTATATTATGTAAATTTTCAATTCCAGTATTGCCTTTTAATTGAATTTTGACTAATATTAATTTTTCCTATTAATTTACTTATAAGAAGTATATTTTTAATCAAATATAAAAATATTTTTTAAGTTTGGATGACTTTTATCCAGTTTAAATTGTGTTAATTCAAATTTCTCTTCTCCCTTTTCATTACATTTTGCAAAACGTTATCTGTATTTTTAAGTAAATTTATAAGAAAATCATTTGAAGTTACATTTTTAAACATTTGTAGAAGTTTATGACTTTTGCAAAGTTTATATTTTGAAAATTTTTAATTTTTCTATTCCTTTTTAATTAAATTTTGTCAAATATTATTTTTTATTTTGATCAAATTATAAGAAAAACTTTGAAATTGATTTTTTTTAATTATTAGGATTTTAATGACTTCAGTTTTAATTAAATAAAATTTAAATTCCTATTTTATTATTTGAATTAAATTTAGACAAGTATTATTTTCCTCTTTTAATTAATTTATAAAAAATATATTAAAAATTAAAATTAATGTTTATAAAGTTTGGTTGTTCTCACTTCATATATTATATTAACAAATCAATATTTAAAATTTTGCTTAATTTGCTTAATTGCTTTCAAAAATGTTCAAAAAAAAGCAAAAAGCAAATTTTCACAAAAAAAAAATTTGATCGTTTACGAAACAAGTCGAAATTAAATTTTAATTTACAAAAACAGAAGGAGAACCAATCGAAACAAGAAACAAGTGTAACGAAAAGTGAAAGAAATTGGAAACGTAGAGTAGCGTAAAGTACAAGGAAGAGAAAGACTTTATTAATACAAATTAATATTATTAAAAGTTTAACGCTCCAAATCCCATCTGGAGGACAATAAATGAATAATTAATTAAGATCTGGAAAAAGTGCGTTTCCAATCGGTGCCGCCGAGACTTCATCAACTCTCGCAAATATAAGAAATGTATATTGAGCGTTCGAATTTGCAAAATAATGGACGTCGTTTTGCATATTTCAGCTGTTGCTGCTGCTGCTGCTGCTGACGCTTTAGCAAATATTTTCGTTCGGCAGAGGTCTAGGAGAGAAGAGTTGGCAGAAGAAATTGAATTTTTATGTGATTTGATAAACATGAGATCTGATCAGATAAAAGCTTCTTCGCCGCCGGCGGCTGCGGCACCAGCAGCCTAGGCAAATTTTATATGCCACCACACGTTGCCCCTGCACTTGTCAGAGATTTTCTTCTTTATTTTTCATACTGGAATAACCATAAATCATTTTCTAGTTTCCACGAAATTGTCATCAAAATATTCATTCGGAGAAAAAACTGAACGATTATTGTACAGAGCAAAAATTCCACTTTTATAATGGAGTTTTATTTCTTATATAAAATTTTTCTTTTAGGAGGTAAGAAAAATCTGTTTGGTTTTCAAAAATGTACCTTGTTGGTCTGGTTTAACGGGCAACTCCTCAAAAAAATAAAAAAAATAAAGTTTTAAAAGTACATTCAGTTTTAAAACATTGAAGTGACTGAAATAAAATTAGTGCATGAAAATTTAATATGATTTGAATGACAATTTATTTAAAAAGGGAAACATTTGCTAATATAATCTACAAAACACTGAATATTTTTTCAAATTTATCGCATTTTCCAGCCAAATTCAAAAACCTTATGATTTAAAAAAATCCTATTTAAAATTTAAAATTAAAACATTGAACAATTTGATATTATAGTTTCATTAAAAACAATTAATCTTCGAATAATTAGTTAATTATCAAACAGAAATTACAATTATTTTGCTCTAAAACAAGAACCAAATGCATTAACTTCGATTGCAACATAACTTTCCCACTATAAACTTAATCAACAAGATTCAAGTCTCCATCGATAGGAACATCAGAAATTTATTGAATAGTTTAGGTTCAGACATAATCTTACTTGTTTCTAACAAAAGTCCACCAAGTATTGAAATGAAAGTGAAGACAGCAATAGAAAAAAATACAACCAAACAAACCAATAAGTCACTATCCATTCGGAAAACGTAGGAATGAAAAATTCGTATATAAAGGGAGCACTTTAAGTTGATAAATGAAAGGCGATATTAATATTTCAATAAAAACGACAAACGGAAACTTCTTACATCCTCATTTCCTCCCTCTAGTCCCATTCGTCCCTTTTCTCAACATTTATTATTACGCAGCGATCTTCTTAATACATCGCGCAGCGCGTATCGCTATACTTGAGGCACTTGCAGCACACCACGCAAAAAACATCGATCATTCAAAGAGCGACCATTCGAGACTTTCTACACACCGACTACCATTATAATGGCGATGGCACAAAAGCGAGCGCGCTTTCAATCGGGCGCTTAATTAATTATTCATAGAGTACGAAATTAACTGCTGCCATTAATTAGAGCGGAAAGTAACACTACTAAAATGCACCGAAAAATACCTTTTTCCATGAAATTATCGGAGAACGCACTAATTGCAAACCAATGTTCATCCAATTAAAAGGAAATTCATAAATTTCACCGCTTGCCCTAAATAACTACCCTCAAAAAATATATTTTGTTTTTTATAAGTCTTTAATACTCCCTCTGTTCTAAATTTCGGTTTTCCGGGTTTTGAAGTTTCTATCACCCACTATTGGGAATTGGAATAACAAACTTTATTTTTTTCCTGCTCTTCGTTATAATTTTTGGAAATTTTTGAAACGACAAAATTCTTAAAACTAGGAATGGTAAGAACTTCGGAAAAATGTAAAATGATATTTTTCATTGAGTGCCCCCAAATAAGTGTTTTATCGTTTCGACAAATTATAACAGGGAGCTGGAAAAAAAAGTTAAATTTTCTATATAATTCCCTACAATCTGGAAAGTGCAAGACACCTGGTGAGTTTTTAAAAAAATCTTTGATTGACGAAGATGAATGTACTTATCGGGTTTTTTTTTATCATTTAATGCTCAATATGCTCAAATCAAATTTTAACAGTCCGTCATAATTATTTAAGAAAAAGAGCAATAAAACTAAAACCAAAATCTCACTCGTTAAGGAAATGGCATGGGAGATACAATAAATGAAAAAAAAAAAAAAGGTTTTTGTGTAAGACTAGATCGAAAAAATAAAATACTGACTTGTGACTAGCAATAAAATTTTACAGTTTTTACTTCGGCATTAAGTAGGAAAATAAAAAACAGAGCCGAGGCGCTATTAAAAAAGCTGCAAGCAAATTCTTATTTTATGTAAATTACGAACTTGTAAAATAGTAATGAAAAAAATAAAAATTTGGAAGAAAAAATTTAAATTATGTAAAAGTTTTGATAAGTTTCAATAGAATTTATTGAAGAAATCAGTTTTTGAATTCCATAATTTGCAACAAAATAAACATAATTTTTTTATTATAATTTCTGTCAGAGGAATTGCAACTTACTCTTTAAGAATCCAAAAAAAAGAGGTTCAAAAAATGAAAAACATTAATTTGTAATTTGCAAGGAAGATACGGTTCCCGCCAAAGGACTTTTGCAGGATGCAGAAACTGAATATAACATTAGGGATGTCATTAGCACAATTTGCACCCCATTGCAAGGGTATTAAATTATCCGCTTTGGAAAGTGGCGACCGGGAAGAAGAGGGGACATAATATGTGTCTATAGGTGAGTTCCTTCTTTCCGAGGGGCGGCTTAAGAAAACATATTAGATGCGGCGGCAGTAGCAGCGCAGCCATGAGGGGCGGCTTTGTTTTCGTTGCAGAGCAGTGGGCTTGGTTTTGATTTAGAGTGCTATTTATTAGCGGCTATACGAGTGTTAAAAACATAAGGATCGCGTAAATGATATCGCGTGTGCGGTCAGTGACAGGTCCGTTTTACGTCCCCCCTATTGCTGTCTGCGCCGGAAATAATTTATCGTTGCCCGATCCGAACACGAATAAGCTCACCCTCATTAGATAAAATGCGCACGTGGTGGTGGAAACCAACTGTACCTACTACTATACGGATAGTATGGATGGTACAAAGTGTCAGATGTGCCGATAGTGTGGGCCGCATGGGGATCCGATAAGGGCTTGAAAGGGATCACTTCCACATTGCATTTTGCGGAAATCTGTATAGCCGTCTTGATTTTCCTGATACACGATTGTTCTGTAATGCTAAGGTTAACCACTTCATTTCGCTGTCTGAGCCGAGTGCGTCGACCAATTTGCTTTCAATTAATCTTCCAATTGCCGTGCATTGTTTTGGCACTGTTTATGTTGTTTATTACTGCTGCTTTTGCAAATTTTCCTATCGATTGTTTAAAATTATAAGAATTTCCTATCCTTAGAATTATTAAAATTGTTTTTTTTTATAAAATAAATTTAGTGTATATTAATGAAACAAAATTTGATTGTTTTTTTTTTCATTCTATTCAATTTCCAGAGTTAATTAATTAATTTTTACATAGGGCGATAACATCAATCAACATGATTTTTTGGTCTAAATCCATATTAAGAAATTTTTGTGTATTCTCCGGGACTGATAAGTGAAAAACAATTTTTATCTATGTTTGCATTTCGGAAAAGCAGAGCAATTTTTTAAATTCTAAAGATAATATCAGATTTCTTTCATAATTTAGTATTAAACTATTGGCAGAAATCTTTGGGATCAAATTCAGAGATTTTTAATTTAAGAATTAAATTATTATCAATACGCAAATACAAAATTGCCCCCAATTGGCTAAAAATAATAATCTTTTGATACCTTTTATCTGAATTTATCCAGCATTAAAACAATACTCAAAAAGTTTTTGATTAGAAAAGTTATTATAGCATTTTTCTCATAAACGGCGTTGATTGAATCTATTTACAAAATTGCCCCACTTGCAGTTAATTCCGACGTTGTTACTAAATTCAAAAATTTAAAACATTTGCAGTAAAATATTATTGTTTTCGAAAAACTAGTATAAAACTAAAGTAATAAAAAGACTTTTCAGTGGGAAATTTAATTAAACTAATAGAAAGAAGTACATTGGAAAAACTAAACCATAGTATATAGTTCTAAAACAAACGACTGCATTTAGCGGTGGTCGTCTTTGCGCTTGCAAATCTGCACAATTGTTTATCGTTAATAAATCTTCGTCGAGACAGCAGTTTATTTTCATCCCTGCGATTGCATGCAGCATCTCTAACGTCGCCATCACACACAACGATTGTCATTCGCCCGTGCTGTTTTCTACCATCAATCAAGCAGCATGCATGTTGGCTGTTGGTCCTTCTTCACGGTACATATTTCGCAATTGATGCAAACAAACAAGCACAATGTTTACAGATTGCCATATCCTCTCAGCTCCTGTTCAGCTAGTGTACAGTTTACTGCGGATGCTGCCGGACCATTTATAAGAACGTTCACGAAGACAAAACAGTTTCTTGTCACTTTGTGATAATATATAATATATCTGGTATTAATTAAAGCTGAAACTAATTAATTTTGAATATTTGTAAATTAATAATATATTTTTGGCATTCGTTGGAAATTGAGTTTTTAGTGAAATTTTATATGCCAACTGGGAAAACGCGGAAAAATGTTGCACAAAGTTATTGACTCTTTTATCGCAAGTTTGCCGATAAATTTTATGCCCCAATTCAAAGATAAATGCGCATGGAATATAAACTCTTTCGGAACAATAAATAAACTGCTCAAACTGTAGCCAATTATCGAACAAGAATAAATAGAGAGAATAAAATGCGAAATAAAAGCGATTCTTGCAGTACGGAAAGAAAATAATAAATAAATCACAGGTGCATTTTATTTATTCTTTAAGTGCATTTGATAAAAAAAAAACAGGAAAAGGGAAGTGAAAATAAATACCATCGAATAGCGCTCAAGTGCAAATGGAAAACTCACTCCTTTTTAACACCTCGCAGCGTTCACCTGCAACAAAAATATTTCCTTTGAATTTTCCCAGGACAACACGGCTAATAAAGAAAATTCTTTAGAGCGGCTTATATAGTGCAACGGCGTAATAATAGAATATCTCTCGGTGTGTCCTTTGTGCACGTTCTGGGGGAAAACAAAACACTCGAAGGTGGCGCGAGACGCGTGGAGCGGAGCGAAAAGGGATGATGCGAAAGGAGTGAAAGCAGCAGTAACTGCTCGTTGTTTACTTAGGGGGTGATGTGTTGCGATAGGAAGGTAGCAAGGGATTTACTACGTTCGACCGCAGGCATGTGTGTGCGTGTATGTGAGTATGTAGGTAAAATAAGAATGACTGGATGTCTGTTGAAATGTGTACACGACACGACCCTTTCACCCCTTGACCTATATGCCACTCATAACTTATGTATAAGTGACGAGAGTGAAGGACTTCCATCGGGTTTTCGCAACGACGACCAACTACACTTTATTGTTTTATATATCGGGACACTTTTTTTCCCCAATGTTTGCTTTTAGTTTTCGCTCCAGGAATTTGTTAGATAGAGTGGTCGAATTTATTGCGACCCTTATTTTCTTCCCATAAGGGATATTTTCGACTTTTTTTATCCAACGCCACAATAATATTTATTCAAATTCTTTTCAAGTTTTCACTACCGGTGGGTATATTCAATCATTTTTTATTTCTATTTCCTTGGGAGAAAATATTTAATGTCAGCGATAACATTTAGCTTAATCGACTTAGAATTTGGTTATTCGAAAATTGCTCACTCGAAAATTATGGTATAATTTTTGGTTTACGTTTTGTCCTAAATTATAGTATGTAAATTTATTTTATTTCAATAAATTTAATGTAAACTTATAAAAATTTTCTTCAAAATTTGAACACCCTGTGCAATTTGAATAACAATTAATAAATACAACGTATTCGTAACTTGGAAATAATTACCAAAAAGAAATCTTGCATTAATATTGATAATAAGGATCAAATGATTCGTTTTTTATTTTCATTTTTGCCACTTTTTAGAAAAATTACCGAAACTGTTATAACTTAACAGTTAAACACTGCAGAAAGCCTATTTATAATAAAATCTTCCTTATTTTATTAAGGAATTCTAAATTGAAAAAGGAAATTAGGGTGTATTATTGAATTATAAGATATAAAAAATTGTATAAATGAAGAAAGAATGATCATTGTAGGTTCAATAGTTCTCCCAATAGAAGAAATCGATCATTTTAAAAAACATTGTCTGTTGGCATGCGATTCCCGGCGCCTTCACTTCAGTTATATTACACACTGCGTCACCGAAAGAGGCACTGAACCTGTATTAATAAAGATGCAAATATTTTGTTATTGATATGATGTAGGGACACTTAAGGACTACAATTTAAAGTTATTTTTAATTGTGTTCGATTCCAAAGTGATTTAATATTTCATATTTTTTCTTTTGATTTTAAGATTTCTACTCTTACTTAACTAATTATGATTCATTGTTATAATTTGTTTTGAGCACATACTATTACTTAAATGTCAGAAAAAGCATTGCTTTTGAAGATTTTTGATGATTGGAATAATTAAAACCAGTTAAGTTAGGGAGAAATATTTAATGCTTGGATGATAATTTTGGACCAAGGGAGTTTTTATTTTCAATAATTTGCTTATAGCGGAGGCTGACACAGCAGTTTATAGTATTTAAGTAGTGAATATAAAGTCATGAGCGGAACGCGAAAATAGGAAAACCCATTGAAACGCAATAAAAAGCGAGTCGCAATGTAAATTATTCGCAGAGCTGACTTTAGAATTGCCACCTAGTGAAGTATGGAAATAAAATTCAAGAAGCGACTGCTGTAATATCCACATAAATATTATATTACATACATGTAAAATACGACCTTCTTCAAATTGCCACACAATAAATTAAACAACGATAGACAGAAACGCTCCTATCAGGGAAATATTTTCCTATATTCAACAAAAAGAAAAAAAAAAACAAACAAATAACAAATTGCTTATAAATCACTTAGCTATTATACAGTAACATATTATGTAAGAAGGATCCATACATACTATGTAACGTATAGTAACATCGGAAGCCAAGATAAATGATATTTTATAGATTTTTTTTTCTCAACCCTCTAATAACGCCCTTTCGATATATCTATATTCAGGTCGATGATTTATAAGACCAAGAGCAAATTCCCCGTTTCCCGTTGCGGCCCATTGACTTTTTTTTCTCGCTACCCGACCGGGATGCAGAAGAAATTCAAATTATACCCGGAAGGACTTTCGTTGCCTGCTCGCCTGCCTGGCTCGAAAAGAGGAATAGGCAGACTATTCCTCGGCGTCGTGGGGCGGCGTATAAGCGGAGAAACTGGCGGTAGTGAGATGTACGTAAGGGTCAAACCGAGCGGTAATCTAGAACGACATTTGTCACAGGATTCTTCTCTAAGAGGAAGAGTGCAGATAACAAACAGACGGCAGTCTCGCCTATTTTCATCTCGCCCATTTTTCCTCTTAATTCACTTCGGCTTTTTGCAACTGTTGCCCTATTTTCCCATTTCGGCCACGTCCCGAAATAATATGCTAGCACAGACAGATTTACGGCCTACAAAGCCACAATCTATGGCCGCATAAGTAATAACTAATGAGATCCACATATTAAATTATCGTCCAGACATTTACATTAAATACTACTCCTTCAGTTCGAAATTCTAGTTTACAATTCTTAAAAAATCTTTGATTAACGAAGATGCTTAAACTTAACGGGCTTTAATCAATTAATCTTGAAAAACTATGCTGTTATTTAAGTAGTAATCTGTATTCAAAACAAATTTTAACAGTTTGTGTAATTAGTTAAAAAGGAATTAAATCAAAATTATAACAAAATTTAATTTTAGTAAATAATCATAAAGCCGGAAGGTTAAGTATTTACATTTTTAGTAATATTCTAATATTCTCAAAGAGTTGTAATTGTCATTTTACCTTACTAATTTTAACTCTAATTGTATATTCTATAAAATGGCAAAATGAAAAGGACAATAGAAAAGCCATAGAAATACAGAACAAGAAAACAAAAAATGACTAAAAAGGTCAGAAATGAATTTTTCTCTTGCAATTGCGAGTACCTTAATTTAAGTGAGCAAAATATGGAAAGCAATAAAAACATCAAATTAATCGTCCCACGTTTATTCTAATAAAGCGTTACCTAACGAAGCAATTAACTTTGGTCGATAAAGTGATGCTGCAAGTGGCATTTTACCGCTGTGTTCATCTGCTGATTGCCAACCGTAAAAGGCAAATATTTACCATAATATGTTTAATGTTCAAGTTCATGTATGTAAAGTATTACAACTTTTCACTGGGATCAAGATAAAGGATCAATATAAATTCATTGTTTTTTTTTTAAATAAATTTCCTGCAAAATTAACAAAAAACACAGAAATAATTCATTCAAAATATTTCATGTGAAAAAAAAACCTGTAAGGGTAAAATTCATGGGATGCTAAAACGTGAGTTGAATATACTTTTCGACTTCATTAACTCACTTTCGGATGCAAAAGTATTCTCTTCGCTTTTCAAGTATATAGTTCATATCCCCTAAAAACTTAGCATATTTTCGGTTTGCGCCTCACTTGCTTTCACTGGCACTAAAGAGCGAGCTGAGAGGATATTTCACTTTGTGCGTTTATTATATACTATATAGGATGCAAAAGCTGTACCGGAGGCCCGGAGGAGACCGTTGTAAAATTGATCTCCGGACCAAATTGAGATGTGATGAAGCAATTAGACTTAGTGCAGCGAGTGTGGAAATGATTTTTGATGAGATTTGTGGCGCATTAATCGACGATTAATGCAGCGAACCGCGACTGATCTTAATTGCTGATTTCACTTGAAGCAATCATCTCGTGATGGATTACTCCAGATTAGTTTGTCACTTAATTCCAATCATTTGCCGGTGATATATGTACCTCTGCTGCTCCCTATCTCTGTACACACATCTAATTTCTAATTTATTACCGGGCTACATTCATCAACAGAACGATAATCCTCGAGCCTTGATAACATCGTTTCAACATTACTGTAATTAATGTGGGATTTAATTATTTACATTGCTTTTTGTTTTACGACAAATTTCGATTACAATTTCTAATCAATAACTTAAACATCAAGATTGGTCGGTCCGAATTCTGATTGGGAAATGTTAGTGTAATTTTTGTTTCGGATTGGGCTACTAAAGCCATTTTTTTAAATTTGATTTTATGGAAATCAAAGGAAACCACATTTTTTTGAATACGTTAATTAATTTAATTTTCAATTGCTGCCAAAAATATTTTTACTCAACGGCCGAGTTATTATATTTAAGAGTAATGATTAATAATAATGCTTAATTTTAAATTAAAAACTACGTAAAAATTGAATATTATTTCGATTTTAAAATTTTCACTAAGTATTATTTTATACAGCGTATAATGCTTTATCAAAATTAAAAATACAATTTAAATTTTGTGTCTACTGTTTTCCTGAAATACTTTTTATGTGCGCGGTATCTTTTCCAAGAGTGCTTTCTTAACATGCCATTGAATATGTTAATAATATTTATCGACGTAATTCATGCAAAAGCTAAGAATTGATATTTTAGTGTCCTTTAACATCGAATAGCTGAATTCATGCAGGACGATTTTTTTTTGTAGATCTGTGTAATAGTTGTATTCAATTGATCCACAAAATTTTTATGTAACCGAAGAAAAAGACTAATAAATAATATAGAAATAAAAAAGAACAGTTAAAAAACTGCCATGAAAGCAAAAAAGAAGAATTGTTTATTAGACCTAACCCCATATAACCCTTTGATGTGTCAGGAGCAAGTGCGAATAAAACAAAGCGAGCCCTAGGACTAGAAAAAAAGAGAATACTGATTAAGGTTTGCGTGCAATGTGTGCGGTGCGAAACGAAGAAACGAAAAAAAAAAAAAGAACAATTTGACCTTTCATCTATTCATATCTCTCTGGAGAACGAGAGCTTGAGGTCTTAAGGTATAGTCGCCCGGGACCATAGATCACAAAGCGTTCATCCCTTCAATTGCTGCCCCGTTTTTCAGGTGGAAATTGTACCTTACATATTGCAAATAACGAGCTCCTCGTGGCGGAAACAATGGATGTTGCAGATTTATACATTCGAGCGGGCGAATCACGAAAGGTGTGTGTGAACTGTAAAAAAATTTACTTTTCGAACCTCTGCCTCTGATGCAATCCCTCCATGTGAAGAGGTAGTTGTGTGTGTGTGTTTGTGCATGTAGCTGCCCTTATTTACGACTTGCATTGCGCCCATCTTGATGCTTTACGGCTACGGTGTGTGCAAGCAGAGCTTTCGCAGAGATGCATCTGGGACGCCCATTGCCTCTGAATTTATAACTGCTGATCGCGGAAAACCTGTAAGGTGAGCACAATAATTTCTAATGAAAGCTTTTTCCTGCTCCTGTTGTTTGTGCTTTTTATGTTTTTGCTTTATTAAGTATTTTTAATTGTTTTTTTTACTAGGTATTTATTTTATACTTTTTGCCTTGAAATAAACCTTGAAAACATCTAATTTGATAAGAAATTTTATGATCCTTATTAAGTGTTTTTATTAAGAAACTAATTTCGTTTTTCTTTTTATTTTTATTGAGTTTAGTTTAAAAGGCCGAGCATTTTTTATATGGTCAGAAAAGACAAAACTGAAATATTTTTTGAAAAATAAACAAATTTACAAAATTGGGCTTGTCTTTTTTAACTTATTAACATTTTAATTTAATATTTTCCTTACTAAAAACTAAAAAAATATAATATAAAATTTGCCGTAATAAAATTATCAATTTGTTTTCATGTTTCAGCTCAAATACCCTTAACCCCAACATTTAAAATAAAACAAATATCTTGCATACTATTTTACAATATAAATTAGTCTTTAAAAGTTATGTTATATTATCGATTAATTAATTAAAAAACTTCTTGAAATTGTGGAAAAGACCGCTTGGAGGGTAGCTTTTTCAATGATTGATTGTCGCCTTCCCATTATTGTTAATACAACTTGAAATATCATCTGATGTTGTAATAATTTTAGAAACCAAGCTTATTATTTTATAAATAAATAACTTATAAATAAATAGAATATTGGATATAGTTACTGTTAAAAGTATAATTTTTTGGCCCGGCGCCTTCACTTTTCTACAATTCATTTGCGACTCTAATTTCATTTACGTATACAATAAACATAAAAAAATATATTTTGGACTGATTTCCAAAAATTAATATTATCGATTAATTCAATTGATTCCTGAAATTGAAAAAAAAAGACCGCTTGGAGAGTTGCTACTTCATTGATTGCCCGTCGCCTTCACATAGGAATCTTTGTCAATACAACTTGCAATATTTTCTAATGATTGATAAATTTTTAAAAATTCCACAAATTTTTTAATTAATTTGATAAAGTTAATAATAGTATCCTTGTTGACCCAATGCCTTCTGTTCTTAGCCAATAATTTGCAACTCAAATTACTTTCTTATAAACGTAAAAAAAAAATAAGAATCAATTACTGACTGTTTTCCAAAAATATTTAAGCCTTAACCTAAATAACAAATGTAGTGTATAAATACACATCAGTTTGAATTCCAGTGTGTATCTATAAGAAGTAAAATTTTTTAGTTCGCTTAAAAGCAGCGTCATAAAAATTCTATTTGCTCTCCGTCCGAGAAAATGCATAGTAAGCCCTTAAGTTTTCCATGTCACGCTCGATTTCGTCATTCCAGCAGTGTGCTTATTGTATTGTGTGTTTCGGAGGGGTAGTAGTACACAGGAAGGACTAGAAATCGAAGCAAAAAGAAGCCCTTTACAATAAATGACGTTAAGATGTGCGCCCGTGATAGTTTTACCAACCAACTACAACATACAGTTTCGCACAAACCTTATACGTACCAAAAAACAAAACAAAAAAAGAACTCTCTTTACGTCCATCTTATCCACTTACTTCTCCCGATGTAAAATGTGGAAACCAGCCTTGTACAGAGTGCACAATGGTCGAAAATACAAAAAGGGACATTATATGCACCCCAACGTCCGAATCACCATAAATCGTATATTTTTCAATTGCTTCAAAAGTTCATTTTTAAACGCTTTCTCTATTTTTATGGCAAGTAAATTTAAAAATCAAATTTTAAAAACAAAAAAAATTAGTTAAAATCAGAATTATATTAAATTAAAATTCAGATAAAATTACTAAACAAAAAAAGTCCTTCAAGGAGGAAGGCAAAAATCAAAAAATCCACTTTATAAAGACAAACGAAATGAGTAAAGGAAGCACAGATTCTGGAGAGTGCAATAAGAATGCATTCAATTAAGATCCAAATCCTGCGAAGACTATAAATGAACGGAAGAGGCGTGCGGAGGGATGCAAAGATTGAAGCCTGCTGGGGCCAAACGTACTAGACAGCATCCCCATTCAAGTGGGCTGGCACATCGGATAACTTCATTTATATGCAAATGTCGCATTAAAACTTTACGATTTTACTACTACCTTAGACAATAAGTCATTTACTGGAGTGTAATAAGGAATATTAATGAGCGGTAACTCGATCTTATACTTTTTCTGCATATATTTTTTTTATTTTTTGTTCAACTTTTCTGTTGGAAAAATTTATCGTAATGTGTACCTATGTAGCAATAAATCTTTTCGGATAGTGCAGCTTTAGTCAGCATCTTGTAGTAAAGCATAAAAGGAAAAGAATCGTTTGGAGTTTGTCTCGTGCTAAGAGGAGCGCTCTTAGACGAAACGTTTTCGTGGCAGTTATATTAATCTCGTCGAGATAATTAGCGAAGAACTGTTTGGAATTTGCTTTCATTTGCTATGTGCCGGCACTAGGGGATGAATCGTAAAATGAGACCCGACGTTGTGTACAGTATTTGTTTACTCAGAATTTAATCATGTCGCTTGGTTGTCATCGCTTTTATTGAAAATAATTAGTACTTTATTTTTTTTGGGTTTACTATTTTAATTTTTAATTTAATACGATTACAGTCTTAATATTTTTGTAGTTTATAAAGTGATTAAAAGTATTATACAAGTTCTTGCTTTTAAATAAGCAATTAATTGGGGACTTTTTTATTTGAAATCTAATACATAATGCCAATTGCAATTTTGATTTAATGATTTAAATGTTATGAAGGCGAGAAAATAATGTTATTATACTCTTTAAAACGGAGACTACCCTAAAAAGAATTTAATTTTCATTTTTTCATTAAAAATATTTTGTTTCCCATTTGTAGGTCATAATAAAAAAAAGTGCATCAAAGAGCAGTGCAAAATAAATGGATTGCAATTGAAAATACCTTATTATTACAAACCAACTTAAAATAATAGAGGTCTTCAAAAAACTTTTTTTTTTAATTTCGTTTTTAATGCAAAAATTCCGCTAACAGCTGTCAAAAGACACTGAAATATTCATTTCCAGCTTCCAAAGTTTGCTTGTTTTTCCTGTTTTACGTCGATAAAAAAATACATCTCAACCTAACACAATTGGAGTCGATACCGCACACTTAAAAATTATATCCTGAAAACAAGCAACACATAAATGAGATTTAATTTATGATTTAACTAAAACAATAAATTGTGATTGAAAATTGAAAATATAAATTGATGATTTTTGAGAAAATTCGACTTAAATGAAGGACATGCTACAACAAAGAATTGAAATGAATAATTTTTTGTTTAATTTATTGAAGATTAAAATGCTCCATAAAATAAGAGAGAAAATGAAAACCAAAATGCTGAGGTAATTATTGAGAAAAGTTGACATAAATAAGGTACTTCTATAAAAATTCTTCTTCTCCATAAAAGTTAATTCCGGAAAACCGGAAAGATTTAATTATCAATTTCTAACAAATTTTGTTATATATTCTTCAAATTAATAGGAAAAATTTAATTGAAGAAGAATATCATAAGTGACTACATTGGGGGTTTAAAACAGGAAAAGTATTGATTAATTATTTTTTTCATTTTTTTATTTATTTCTAATTAATAATCATTTTTCTTACTAATAAAAACATCCCTGAAAATGAACAAAACTATTTCTGGCAGTATTTTTAAATTAAATTATGAAAATAATTTTCTTAAGGATACAATAAAAATGCGAAGAATAAATTGAAATTTCTCATTCTAAATCCTCAAAACAGAAATCCTGTTGACCGTTGTAATCAGTTGCAAATTCAGTAAAAAACAAAAGTTAGAAAAAAAAAAATGGAAACTTTAAATATGAAATTTACAATTAAAAATAAAGCAAATTTTCAACAAATTCCATCGCAAGCAGTTAAAAAGAGAAAACTGAGTTACTTGCAAAACAACTAAAAAAGCAACGAGGGTGTAGAATTCTCTCTGCGAGTATTCTACTTTAAAGAGAGAGTCCGCTTTCGGAAAAGTTGAGCAAGCAGCTTGTTGTTCTTGTAAAACAATAAGAACGGTGTAAGCTTAATTCCTGTTTCCTCTTCTTGGTTTACAAGCGCCGGGCCAGCAATATAAAAGGCCGAACGCGCCTACGAGTGCATGGAACACCACCGGCAGCAACAGCAGCAGCAGCAGCAGCAACAGCAGCATAGCATAGCAGGAAGCAATTGTCCCGCGGTTTCCCCAGGGAATGCGCCCCTTTTAATGCACACGCCGAAGGGAGTGTTGATACTACTTATAGATGCGAACGAATCGGGGGCGCAAAATTACCACTATGTGACCGGCATACCGACGCTCCTCCACTTCAACGTGCGTGCGTTCATCAACAATGTAAGTATAGTTGAAATTTAACTTTAATTAAATTCCCGCTCGCCATTCGACATGCATCCCCCTTTCTCCATCAACCTGTCCTACTCTCTCACTCATCCTGTGCTTTCGGTCTTCTTCACGGTACGCTGCTGCTTCTTCGATTATGTGTATTAATTGGATTTGCCCCTTTTCTAAACACTGCGCCTCGCTCGCTGCTGATCCGCTACCTATTTCTTTCTCGGGGCCGCTTAAGGAAAACACTTTGGGTGTTGCTTAATCTACAGACAATTTCTTATCGATTCATTAATTCGGTAATTAAATGCCCCGACGGGGAGCTTAATTGAATCTAGATTTCGGATTTAATTAATTCGTTTTTTCGATACTGCTGTAGATTGTATTAATTTGTAATTGGATTTTATTTTACTTAGTAAAAAAGATTTATTGGAATGGAAAAAAAAGGAAACACTGTAAAATGAATGTAAAATTAAGATTAAAAATTAACCCTAATATTGTTTAAATTGAATTAATAAAAAGTAGTACATCCCTGAAACGTGCCTTTTACACGGCAACTATATTAAAGTAAATGGGTGTGTTTTATGCTACTTCTTTATTAAACACCCAGATCATAAGGGTTGTACGTTTACTCTGTGTTACCAGTAAAACCAGTAAAACTCGTAAACCTGCAGGAAAGTATTAGCGCTGGAATTGGGTCAAAACCATTAAAGAATTTTTCTCCTTAATAAACTCCTTTGGCTCTTCTTTCGCTCGTCTCCGGTAAATATATAAAGTTTGAAATTCAAAACGCCGCAGAATAAAACTGAAAAAAAGCTTTAACTGAAACGACCGACCCTAGAAAACGAAAAAAAAAAAAAAAAACCCGAAACAAATGAACAAAAAACGAAACAACGTACTCGGCTATATTAATGCAAAATGAATGAAACAATTAGAGAAAGGAAGGCAAAGGGTGAAATGTGTTTTTTTATTTGTGTTTTTTTCGGGGGGTGCTGCTCAAGCTGCGCGTGGTGCGATGCAACGGCGAAACACATTAATATTGTGCCGGGCGAGCAAAAACTTGCAATTTTGTTTAATAAAATTTGCGCCGGTTCATTGTGAGGGCATTTTTCGTCCATTGTGCGGTCACAGCTTTTGTCTAGGGGTGGCTGTTAAAATGCAGACAAAATACCCTGTCGGGGACAGTTGAGTGACGCGCCTCCGGCACATTAATTACAAAAATGAGCAAATGACCGACCTTTGTAATTCAAAGGTAAAAGAGCTTATTTATTTCATTATTAAATTCCATAAATAAACAAATTGAGAATATAATGGACTTTGGATTATTTTTTCTGATGAAATTTTTACATTTTCAATTATTGAAATTGAAAAAAGAAAAAATATATTTGATCTAAGTATGATATTACACTGGAAAGTAATGTTTTTGTCACATCAACTTAGTAATGATTATTTTGTTATATGGGTAACTTCTTCAGTTTTAAAGATAGAGTTCAGTTAAATGGTCCCAAATGGGAAGAATTTTATATCCAACTTACAACTTTTTACAAAAATTTAATATGTGTCCTTGTTCCCGAATTATCCTGAAAAAATCGATGACATTTTTGATTCTAAGAAAATTATTTGGCTTTGAATAAATTTTGATAATTAATCCCTAGAAAACTATTTGAGATAGAAGAAAAGAAATAATTGTTCTAAGTAGATATTTTAAAATACTCTAAAATAATTAATCAAATTTTCTGTAGCTTACTTTATTTTAAAGGAAACATTCTTTTTTTTAATGGTAACAAACAACAATAGCTTCCTTGATATATTATTGCTTGATGGCCTCTGTATGTTTAAAATTTGATAACTTTACGTATGACAAAAAAAGTTAAATTTATATTAGCCAGTGTTATCTTAATAAAAAGCAAAACGGAATAATTTCAATTATATTAATTGAACAAAATTTGCAAAAAGAAAAATGTCCAATTTTTGCAATTACAAAGTTCGGTAACAAAACGTCCTAGTTTAGTAATACTTATATATATATATTTATCTAAAAGTCGTAGGAGGATTAGCTCGCTCAAAGCACTTAGACTTTGTGTGTGTTTCGTTTCTGGAAAAGTGGAACGCCTTGGAGATTAAAATCTATATCTATAAAGCTTGACTAAAGGAGCTAAGCTCGTCCTGAAGACAGAGTATTTACACACGAAATACTCAACAAAGGCTTTCAACTGCATTATTAGAGGAAATTATAAGCCGCAGCATTTCTTTTATTCATCCTTACTTCGACCAATCTTTTTAATATATCATTTATATATTTTCTCGATCTTTCAATTCATTTTCTGCTCGGAAATATCTCTAAATTTTTACATTTTTCTTTTTTGCAAAGTCGGATTAAATGCCGAATAAGTTAGTTCGAGAGAACAACAAATCATTGATGTAAGGAAGTTGAGGATGCTACATTTTAAATATCGTTGTTATCAGTAATATCTGCTATAACAGAAAATAATAGAGATTCAGTTAAATGGACCAAAATTTTGCGAAATTTTATGCCCAAGTTATCATCCGAATATTCAAATCCGAATTAAAATTTTGCTAACCACGGTAATTAATTTATTTTCAAGGCATTTAGACAGTTTTTATAAGTGAATTTGATTATTTTTAGAATCAATTTTATACAAATAATTAATAATACTTCCAAGTATTTCATATTTTTGGAAATAATTTTCTTTTCTTTTCTTTCTGAACCACCCTAAACATTCAAGGAAAAAAAGAAAAAGGAATGTGACAAGGATGAGTTTTGATTTGGTTAGAGGGCATTTTTAAATTTGCGAAATTTGTGTCGCTTACGGAGCAGTGGTTTGGCAAAGTTGCCGCCCGGATGAAAAAGTGTAAGCATATTATTAAAAAAGTTTCCACGGAGGGCTAAGCTGCCCTCAAGAAGCACGTGTGCAACTTAAATAAGATCTCGACTGCGTTTATCGCTATGCTCGCTGATGAAATATGGCCAAAGTTTTCGGATTATATGCGCCCGCACACTTTTTAATATTTCAAAACGGTGTGCTCAGGCCACAAACCTTTTCTATTTTTTCCTTTTCACATATTTTCTCTTCTAGAAGTTCCGCGATATATTGGTTCAAATTATCTTCGGAAAGCTGATGGGAATGTTTCTGTTTATTTTGTTTATTCTTTTAATACTTTTAACAAATTTTTCTCGTCACATATTTCCCTCCTATTTTTTTAATTTTACTTTATTCAACGTGTTTTAAACATTGAATAATTCTTATTTTGCATTTTATATTTTAATATAGCTGCAATTTAAATGAAACAAACATTTATCGAAACCGTTTGTTGTGTAGGACATAAAATTATTTAGTATTTTCAATTATTTTATTTGTTTTGGATTTAGACCAAACAATTGCCGGTTGAACATATTTTCAAATATAAACTTTCAGCATTTTCATTTATAATCATGGCAACAAAAAATAAATTCCTTTTATTTTGTATTGGAATATTTATGCTCCCGACCCATATAAAAACCAAAAACAAAAAATTAATTTTGTGGATCATCAGCAAAATATCCATTCCACATAAGCAAAATTACAGTTTTTCTTATTTCAGTATATTTCCATGCACCGTGTGTTATTTGGAGCAGAAAAAGTCGGGCAGGATGCAAAAGAGCTGGTAATCTTTGTCACATAAACCATGGTAAAAAAGAACTGCTGTAGCTATTTTTCCACTTTTCGCCTAGTATATGCCTACGATATGTGTATGCTATATTTATAGTTATAATCCAGCTGGCTCGCAGTAAAAAACTCGAAACTCTTTTTTTCCTTTTATTTTTTTTGGAGTGCACTTAATGGTTCATAATGCGAAGACAGTTATTTTACTATTCCCTTCTGTCGTTTCGTACTCCATTAGTAAGATGAATCTTCTTTATTTTAACTGAACCGAGAACTGTTGACTTAATAACTCTTATATACAGATAAATTTTTCTTCGGCACATTTAACAGTTTACTAAAAGTTTTAATATTTAAAATGTAAAGAAAATTTATTTAAAAATAAAATTAGAGTGATTTGCAAAAGTGAAAGGATTTTCATTGTTTTTGATGTTTGTAGACCAGTCCCATTTTTTTTTTCGAAAATATGTTGACTTTATTTTTTAAATGTTAAAAAGTTAAAATATCCTAAGAGAATAATCTATATTTACTTCTTGAGCTACGTATTTATTTATACAAAGTTTTTCAAAAAAATTTCAGGACTTTTGAGAAACAATAAAATTTTTCAATTCAATTCCGAAATTAACAGCTTCGAATTATTATTTATTAAAAAGGGTTGTTTTTCCACCAACCAACCAACCAACCAAAAATAGTTTTGATAACAATTTTTGTAAGTTGTGAATAAAAATTTGATAATATTTACCTAAAAAGTAAAACATTAGTCATTTAAAACAGTTTCCAAAAACTGCGGTACAGGTAAACATTATAAGACAAGAGAAAATTTTGATATCTGATTATAAATTAAAAATATGAGCTATTGATGAATTGATTTGTATTGTATAAATTATTACATTTGTTCCTCTAAAAAAAACGCGTTATCTTTTTTCCTTTTGAGGGCAAATCCACAAAGCCTTTCGGAAATAAATGGAATTGCTGCGTTTTCTTTGTTTAACTTGATTCCCATTTATTAAAAGGTTTAGATTAATGTCGTCTCTAAGCTGCTCCAAATTGAGTTTCTGATTTATTTCGATAGATAACTCAGTATTACGTGTTTCTTTTAAATCTTTCATATCAAATATTAACAATGCGTTTCATTAATATAAAATAATTAAACATTAAAATCACTAAGTAGAAACTAACAAAACAAAAAAACTAAACAATAATCAATATTACTATTTTTTTTTTCATATAAAAAATATACAAAATTAATGTTTGAGAAACAAATGAAGCAAAAAAGACATCCCATTTTTTACGCGTATCTGCAAAAAAAGTTGATATTTTCAAAGGTGCGGTAGAAAAATGTGCGCAGTGCGAAAAGTCAAATGGATTTTCCGCGGAAAAGCGTTCCCGTGCAACGTCTCGAGAGTTGTATCGGGAGAGCATTTATAGGTTGTGGAAATTCATTCCGAGCCGATAGATAGAGTTATTGAATGCGGAAATGTGATGATGGAAACAGCCACCAAATCGCGCAGGAAAACGCTATCAGAAAACCGTTTCCATGTCTCTTTTCTCTCAAAAACGTGCTTCACTCACGACTCTATTATTCCGACTTTTCGCTTCCTCCAATCTTCACGTCTCTGATAATATTACGCTTTTTCGCGATGCAGCTTTTGTTCCGTTTGCCAGCCACATAATACATAGACATTCGGTATAAACATTTGCAAGCAAATAAATTTATACAATTTCATTTTGAAATTTCATTTCAGTATCACTGTTATTATTATGAGAGCGAATTTTCGCCGATATTATTTGCCACTTTAATGATATTGCTATTTTGCAGCATTCACTATAATGTTTTGATTATTTTTATTAGGTTCATAAACAAATTACAACGTCGGTTTCGAATTACGCTTCTATTGGCAAATAGATATTCATTTGAAACATTTGCGAAACCACTTTGGTTATTATTTTTTGAAATTATATTTTTTAATTGTTAATTAAATTTTGATGTCTTCTGTGTTTTTTTTTTGTTTTTAACTGATATTTAAAATGAAACTCAAATTACTTATACAGGGTATTCCAAGTTGAGTGGTCTATTAAATTCTTTTTGATAAAAAATAATCAGCGAAATTTAAATTTTAATAAATTAAGGGGTTTCCTTAAAAAAATTAAACTTTTGAGCTTTTACAATATTTTCACAAAATTAATTAATGTCCAATAAAGACCATTCAAAATGTTATTACTCTTTTGACTGCCCGGCGGTTTCACATCTTCGCTAAAGCAATAAAAAATTACAAATTTTCAGCTTATCAAGGAAATTAATTTAAGCATTTTGATTGCACATTCAAGAAAATACTTTTACATAATTACTTTAGATACTTTGATGTATAAAAAAACAAAAAACATTTTTAGTATTATGATATGCAAATAAATTAATTAAGTATTTTCAAGCAAAACACACAAAAAAACTGCAAAAAATACACAACGAAAAAAAAAAAAAAGGTCGGAGCTGGAGGGAAATCCAGAATAATGTTATGCAAAAAGCGCTGTAAACGTGTCACATACACGATTCGCAGCAAGTTTATCTAACATTATTAATTAAAATCGCTCAATTCCGCGAGCATATTTTTTCGCGGGCGGACAGTTTTATGCGAACGCTCTGCTGGACGCATGCTGGCCAGGTGGAAAGGAACCAACTCAGTCGATGCACACGAGCCATATAGCACTACAGCACCCGCACACACAGCCAGTATGCATCCAGAAATGTCTCGTTAAATGGAAAACGGTGCGGTGCGGACGCAATTTCATGATTTTATTATGCGCAGACCAACGTGCAATTTAATTTGCATTTTATTATGGGCCCAAAGGTATCGTATTTTTTCAGCGCGCGGACACGAAAACTTGCTGCTGATGCATAAATCGACATTAAATGCGACGCTAAGAATCCTACAGTTATTTACCTTACGCTCTTTTAAATATTGTACTAGCATTAAAGATGTTGCAAATGGAATATTTTAAATTCGATAAATTTAATTCGTCGCCGAGTGTTTCAATAACGAAAGAAAAGAAGATAAAGACTTGAGCAAATTAAATCAAGTACATAATTGAATGCAAAGTACGAATGGAGCTTTAAATATTTAATTAAAAACACTCGAGCTCTCGTTGCAGCCTCCCAAATAAACTTTCTTGCTAAATCGGAATGGCGTGTAATTAATTTTAAATGAATTGAATTATTATTACACCCTGTTATATTGCTTTTGTTACGGCGTTGCGTAACATTTTAACGAATTGCGGCTTCTTTTCCGCATGTAATTTGATTTCTATTATGTTTTTTTCTTTTTAAGTATTCAGTTAATTAAATTTTATTTGATTTACTTCTGATACTAAAGGAAGAAATGTTAATTAAAGTAAATTATTTAATAAATTCTTATTAAGAACAATCAAATGAACATTTCGTAAATTTTGTGGTGAACCAGATGAATAAATTTGATTATTATACGTAGAAATTAAATTATAATTCAATGCTAGGAAAATTGTATTAAAAATTATTATTGATAATAATCGAAAAATGGATAATTGCATTTGTAAATAAGAAAATAAATCCTAAATAGTTTGAAATAGTTGACCCGGCGCCTTCACATCTGAACTTGTGCTTCGGAATTTCCCGGCGCTTTCACATCATAGTTTATATAATTAAAATATTTTATTTTAGTAATTTATTAATTTTAAGGCTTTGAAAAGTTATTAATTTTATAAGAAAATAACCAAATTTCTATTGGGAATTCCTAAAATAGAATTAAACTTAACCAATTTACCAAAAAGTTACCAAAAAGTAACTTAAATCATGTTAGCCAATTAAAAAAAAAAACACAAATTTAATAAAATGAATTTGAATTATAATTTAAATCTAAAGTAAACTAATAAACTAAAAGTCAAACTAATCAATTTTATAATAGTTTTACTTTACAAATTTATTAAAAACAACCAAATTTGTAATTAAAAACAGGCACATCACTAAAAAAAAACAAGATTTTTTTAACGAATTCACCAAAAGTAACAAAATTTCTATTGATAGCCAGTAAGAAAGAATTAAAATCAGTGCACCCAATAGTAAAACAGTGATATTTCAGTAATTTACTACAAAAAACAACTAAATTTATATTGGTAAGTGATAAAAAAGAACTAACTTCAGGTTTACCAATAGAAAACTCTAAATTTTATGAATTTACCCCAAAATATTCAGAAATAACTAAAAAAGTCAAGGATCCCAATAGAAAAACTTAAAATTTTTGTAATTTCACTAAAAAATTGCCAAATTACTATTTCAAAAACATTTAAAGCATTAATCAATACAATAATTAAAATATGAATTATGTTAACAAAGAAACAGTTAAATGAGTATATTACATTTATTATTCGATTTTTACTGACAAAATTAATTTGTTATTTATTTCTTTTAGATCACAATTAATTTAAGATTTATGAAATTATTCAGTAAAAACAGTTAGTATGAGTTAATTCTTGCCAAGTAACAAAGCAAAATCTGTTTAATTAATTGAAAATTCCAATTAAGTATAAAAAGAAATTCTCATAAATTAATAATATGCATTCCAAATCAACTTCCAGTCTTATTATTCATTGAAAATCCAATTTATGTAATTAATATTTGATAAGCTTTAAATTCGAATTATTAATTCTGGAAAGCACGGATAGAAAAATAAAATAAATCATAATTAATTAAATTAATGTCAACCAAAATGCTATTAATTATTTTTTAATAATAACAAGAAGAATTTTAATAGATAATTATTTTTTTATAATATAAAAAAACTAATAATTTTCCTTAAAAATTTATATAACAATTTCAAATAAATGAAACAAAAATTTTCTTCAAAATAAAATGATCTTTGTGCAGTAGCGCAAAGGTATTTGAATGCTATGGGCAAGAAAATCTTTTGATTTGAGAGTAAAATCGACGCGCAGAATCCGGGGGCGGTCATGGTAAACACACACACGCGCACCCCCACACTCACAGCGCCGCTCATAAACACACAGGGAGACGGCTGGCGAACTGCTCTGTAAAAGCGTCACGGTCCAGAAGGAGAACTAGTCTCGGGACGCGGTAGTCATTGACTACGTCTCGTCGAGAAAGGTGCGTCGCGACGTTTCCGAGCTTTTCACTAGCAGCCCCCTTCATTATTGGCTTTTCGAAAATCGAGCAATTGAAGTGCGGCCCGCTTTTGTCGTTCGCGCGTCGGTGGTGAAAGAGACAAATTACGAAATTATTGTCACATTCAAACTGCAAATAAAGAACAGGCTGTAGAGGGGAGCGCTTTTAATAGTGGTAAGTTTTTAGCGGAGGATAATTAAGTTGTCAAGCACTATACTTTGAAAAGTCGATGGCTAAATCTCTTCGTGACAACTTGGCTAATTACTTTTCCTAAAGACTACAACTTTATACCATTAATCACGTCCTTAATTTTTGTCGACTTTTTGCGCGTTCCGTTGAGCAAACCGAAGAAAAAGCTGGGTAGTTTTATCATTAGACGTAAGCGCAGGGCACCGGGGGTGGCATATTTCGTGTCTATCTCTTTCACCTCAGCAAATTTTCGCACTAAATAGAAATTTATTTACGCCGAAGGAAAAGAAAAAAACGCAATAAAAAATAAAGGGGGCGGAAAAAAAGTACAGTCTAATAAAAAGAATATTTGCCGATTTATCTCGACTGTTATTTTTTCCTTTTTTAAGTATTTTCTTGGCCTAGATGTTTCTCTGGCCAAGAGAGCTACGCAAAAAATTCTCATAAAGGAAAACAATTATTTTTATGACATCCAGTTCCAGCGTAATAAAGGAAAGCTGTTGCGAAGCAAATATAGGATTGCAAATAAGGAGGAAAAAACCGAATGTAATTTGAGGTGGATCAACTATTTAATTAAGGGAGAAGCTCTTGAAGGAAGATTTATAAAATATTAAGAAATTTAGGCTCGGCGATGGATTGGTAGTCAATGGAAGGGAAGCCGTTTGCTAAAATGGTCTAATTCGTTTTCGAATGTGAGCAATAAAGCTTACCCTTAATAATGTGGATTCGCCTTTGGAGTCCCTTACATCCCAACCACATGTTACTACTAAAGCCATAATCATTTAAGTTGTAAGAGAATAGCCTATAAAGTATTTACAAGCCGAAGAAAATATGCTCCTCTTATATGAAAGTCCCTTTTTATGTTTTATAAATTTATAAGAGTATTATATTATTTAATTTAAGAATAAAAAAAAAGATATTAAGATATTTATATAAAAAAATAGTAAATTATTTTATATTTCCTTAATAAAATTGATTTGAATATTTTTATAAATCATTAGAATAATTGACCAGTTGAAGAAAAAGATAAAAAAATATTAATTATTTTACTTTTCAACTACAAAATGAATTAATTGAGAGATGTAACTATTAAATTATTACATAAAATCAAATTATGGACAGTTTTCTTTTGTAAAAACTATTAAATGAAGTTTATTTTACATACAATAACTGATTTAACAACTTAAATAATAGTACTTTCCTTATTAGAAAATGAAAATTTTTATAATAAAAAGAACTTATTACGAACGACTAGCCAATTAGTAACTTTAAGTTGCTGAAGCGACCACTTGAAAAGTTATTACTTCATTGATTGATCGGCACCCTCTCAACTTAACCATCTTAATATTGCAATAAAACTTTTGAAATTTTCAACTTATTGAATAATATCTAGTATAAGAATTTTTTAAATCCAAATCTTCAAATTAAACACAATAAACCACTTATAAATAAGTTCATCAAGTTTACTGGGTTTTAATATCTGTTTTGATGCAATTTATAAAATCCCTTAATTTTTAATTATATATTTTTTAATAAATTATTTATATTTAATTATTTATTTTTTGAAAAATTGGTCATTTTAAATTTAAACTAGTTGATAATGTTGTTACTACAATTATTGACTATCCGGCGCCTTCACATCCCAGTTCTGAATTAATACAACTTTTATCCTCCTATTAACCTAATTTATAAAAGCAATTATTTTCCAATGTTTTATTAATGGAGAAATTTTAATATCAAAAGCTCTATTAAAAAAAATTGTAACTAGTATAATCAGTTTTTCTTTCCTTTATGAAGAAAAACAAATTGAGATGTTAACAAATATTAAAGTTTCATTAAAGGTGTTTCCATGAATAGGAAACCAGGCGCCATCTCCTTTATAGTAATATAAAGAAAACATAATTTCACTAACTTTTCGTAGCTGAAACATAAAATAGTAAAAAGTATTTTTTCATGCAAGGGGAAATCAATTAAAATATTTATTAACTTCTGCGTTTCGAAAGCTATAAAACCCTAAAACCCAACCCTTAATATCTGTTTTGATGCAATTTATAAAAACACTTAATTATAAATGCTTCATTTGAGAAAAACTGATGATTTTGAAATGGTCTACTTAGAAAAATTATTATGAGGACTATTAATAAGATGGCGCCTTCTTATTTCAGATCAGAATTTTTACAACTTATAAGCCTCTTTTGATGTATTAATTTGTAAATGCCATTATTTTCCAATGTTTAATTAATTGAAAAGTTTTATCACTAAACGTACTTTTTAAAAAATTGCAACAAGTAAAATTAGTTTTTCATTCTTTTGATAAGAAAAACCAAATTGAGATGTTAACAGAAATTAAAATTTCAATAAAAGTGTACCCAAGAATAAGAAACCAAGCGCCTTCACCTCTTCACCTTTCCAACAATATAAAGAAAACAAATTTTCAGAAACTTTTCAAAGCTAAAACATAAAATATAAAAAAGTATCGATATCTAAGCAATTAATTTCCAATTTTCATTTTATTCATAAAATAATTATACCACTAAAACGCCCAATTAAATAAAATTGTTTCTTACATAATTAGTTTCACTTTCTTTTAGAAAAAAAAAAAAGAAAAGAAAATGTTAGCGGAAATTAAAAATTTAATAAAGGTGTTCTCTTGAATTGGACACCCGGCGATTTACATCTCAAACATTGTCGAGAAATCATTGTGTCGGAAACTATTCCAAGTTAAAATATAAAATAGTATAAAAGTTTCTTTTTACACAAAGGAAAACCTATTAAAATATTTATTAACTTCAGTGTAGCGTAAGCCACACAAAAGACCAAGAAAACAGAAAACATGGTTTCGCTAATAAATATTTGAATGGATCTCCCCGGGCGCCACCCTACGCATTAATTATGATAATTATTTAGAGACCGAAATTAGCATGGGAAATATTTGAAGTTGGCCGAACAATATGAGCCCAAATGAACGCAATTTGGGATTCCATATCCGAAGTTGTTATTATTAGTCGCAGTAATTAGGCACATCTTGTTGTGCATGTATTAATAACGTTTGATCATTAGCATTCAACAAGTTCGCGCGCATTATTTGCATGCATGCAAGGGATGATTTTTCCCCAAGTTGCAAATTCGCATTGCTTTCATTAAGCTAGCAGTCGCAATAAACTAGCAACTAATAATAATTGCAGTCAATTTGATATTTGATATTTTCTTTTTTTCCATTAAAATAAGCAAATACAATTTTAGGTTCTACTTTGAAAGCAAAAAATAAACCGAATTGTTGATCAAAGCAAAAATTGTCGAATATTTAACAGAGCATAAATTTAATAAACGTTCATTAGGGCACCGAAACGTTAGGTAAATATTTAAATAAAAACATTTTCGACTCGGCCAGCGTCGAAACAAACTGCTTTTGGCAATTAAACGCTTCGTGTGCGTTTTGCGAAAAAGACACGCAATATGTTGCCCGCATAAAATTAGTATTTTTACACCCGCCGAACGAGGAGAGGGTCCTCGAGAACGGCTCGATCTCTTTGTCGTTTAATTAGTAAATAATTTATGAAAATCGCGGCGTCGCTTTGTCTCCGATTCGGGCGAAAACAATTAAGTTATTGTTCTCGCGGAACATCCAATTATGCCGGATTAGAAACCGGGGACTGATGGAACCGATGGAAAAGCTTCGAGTGCTATTGCACACGGTCTTCAAATAATAGTCTGTGCGGGCTTATAGTTTGGTTTGCAGAGAGGGTGTCTATAACCCTCCCTAATGACAGGCTGTATCGGATCAGTATACACACTGATTGCCCACAACCGCATTTACATAAATTCCTTTAACGCCGTTCGCTTGCCTCCTTTGCATTTATAGGTAGACCCACTACTGTATGTTCAATGTGTCTGTAATTCTGTATATGCATGTGCTTGTGTGGGTGTGTGTGTGTTTGAGAGTATATGCCAATATTATCCTTTGTAGCCTTTTTTTTTGTGTTCAGCGAATTTGCCGGCGTAAGGAAATTATGGAAATTCTGTTATGCAAAGCGCAATTATTGGATGACCAGGCCAGACCGCTCTTGCTGCGAGTACAATTCGCTTGGTAAAAATTTTCTTTCATCAAATTGATAATATGCTAATTTACAACAGTGCATTTTTACGTTTATTTTTTTATTTTTAAATAAAAATTAAAAAGAAAACTGAATTTTCTTAGCCCAGGGAAATAAAAAGCTTTTTTTCTAAATCTTTCAAGCAATTAATTTGTTCCTCAAAATAATTTCAGTAATTTTTGTGAAACCGAACCAGAAATTAGATTTATTACAATTTGAAGAAATGATTACACCGAGCATAATGATTTTTGTATTTGGGTCATGAATGTGAAATTTTAGTGTATTGTTCGTGTAAATGGTAAGGGAAAAGCATTTATTTTCAAACTTTGTTTTTGTGAAAAACAGAGCAATTATTTGAATTCTTAAGAAAATGATTGTTTTTTTCATGAATAAATTTTAAACTAGTGCCAGAAATCTTTTTGCTCAAATTTAGAGTATTTTTGTTCAATAATAAAGATTATTAATTAAACATAAATGAAAATTAAAAACAACAAGAGATATAAATGAATATTTATAGCGTATGAACAGGAAGTGCCTCAATTATGTCAACTTTCCTCAAAAGTCACTTATTAAATTTTTTAAATTGAACTTTTATTTTGTAGAGCATATTGTTTTTAATCAAAATCGATTATAAAATTTTATTTATGGTTGTTTTGTTGCCCGGTAATAAGTTTTTGATGCGCGGAGTCCATTTTCAATTCAATTTTTCTCGAAAGTCATTAATTCGAATTTTTAATTTTTATTCTCATTTTATAGAGCCTAATATTCTTTATCTAAATCCAAAAGAAAATATTATTTGTATGTTTCCGGTTTTCCGGAAATCATTTTTAAGTGCGCAGTGACCGCTCTTACAATGGTTGTACAATAAGTGCTTCATTTATGTCAACTTTACTCAGAAGCCGTTAATTCGATTTTTTAATAATTACTCTTTTTTTAAGAGCATATTGTTCCTTAATATAATGTAAAAATTAAATTGCATCTATGACTTTTTTGTTCTCCAGAACTAAGTCTTTGTTGCACGACGTCCACTTCCGTGGATTATTAAAAGCGAGTGCAACATAAAAATGAAATTATCTCAAAAGCCACCACTTCAATCTTAAAATGTTTACTGATAATTTATAGGGAATTAATCAAAATTAATTTTTATCGAAATCAATAATGAAATTTGATTTATGTTTCTTTAGTCTTCCGGAAATTAATAATTTTTATGTGTGCTGTGTCCATTTCAAGGGCGAGTGCAATAGAAAAATCAAATTTCATTAAAAGTTACTTTATAATTTTTAAAATTTTAACGGCTAATCTATGAAACACATTATTCATTATCAAAATCTAATAAAAAAATTTTTTTTGCAATGTTTTTTCGGCTTCTGGTAAATAATTTTTAAATGCGCCGTATCTACTTCTACAGTGCTTGGTTAACATGTATTATATTTTTACTGGTGAAAACGAATCTGAAATCATACAATAATTTGAAGAAGTGATATCAAATCGGATTAGTAAGTTTGCTAAATACTTCGAAAATCTAAATGGGCTCAAAAAATGAAAAATACTGTAAAAATGATGAAATCCGCTTAATTTTGTCCAGTTTATAAGTAAAATAAATCAGTTGAAAGCGAAATAAATTCAAAAGAAAAAAGTTACACAACAAAAAATAAAAACACAAAGAAAAATAAAGTAGAATGAAATCTTAAAAGATTAAAAATGAAGACATTCGAGAATTTATAATAATATAAAGGAGCTAAATGTAATATTATTTGATATTGTTGCCGAAGTAATAAGAGGGTTGCTAAAGTAACAAGGAGCAGTCCATTAGGAAGGACTGTTCCCCGACAAATGACAATAAAACGGGAACAGTGTACTTGCAATAAGTACCGCTGTTGTTGTATTTTGGTTTAACCGTAATAATAATTCTCAATTATGTACAGGCAACCGAGCAGTAAGAGAGCACCAACTTGAGATGATGTTATACTTGCGCTCTCGCATCACTTATTATTATTATTATTATTGTATTTGCATTGTACTTGTGGAAAGTTACTTCGGATGAAAATTATTATTATAAATCGTCGAGATGAGTTTCGAGCCGGAAAGCGGACTCGCCTCCTTTAATTGCACTCGAAAAATAATTAGATTTTCTTTCAGCACGTCTATCGTTTGATGCTCTGTTTTTCGGTTTACGTTGAATTTCTTCGGCTTATAAATTACTAATTACATTTTTCTTTTTTCTTCATTCTTATTTAAAATGTTTCCCTTTTTAAAAGTATACATCAGTTAATTATATTTTTGTTTTCATAAAATTTAATTTAATTTTCATTAAAAACAATAATTTTTTTTTGTGAATATATTTTCCATTGCGCTGATTTAAAAACAGTGTTGTTTTTAAATTACTCCTTAAAACAGTTAGTTAATTAGGTAATAACGCGGACGTCTTTTTAAAAGCAGACTAATTGTCCGACTTAGTTACGCAATTACGAAGCGAGCCAACAATTACCAGATGAAAGAGTCGAAGTGGGAATTTTTCATTGTCCTTCGCCGCGTCCCGGCCGATTCAACTTCTTTAATTGCAGCGCAATTCGCTAATTACCCGACGGCCGACGCACAAAGAGTTCGCTTCCTCGTTAAAGTGTCCCGGCCGCGATAGCGAACGCGGGTCCACGCCTATGAATGTATGATAAAACCGCGTGGGCGTATATGCAAAGGGACATTTATTCGATGACCCAGTTCGGCGATTTATTATTATTAGAGTCCGCTCTTTGGGAGCTAGGCGAGGGCTTATAAATTTCGCGCCGCATCGAGGTTTCTAATTAACAATATACATCACAATTAGCTTGAGTTATTCTGCTACATTTGCACGTAAAACTTGGGAAATTTTTATTCGCGCCAAGCTTTGCTCGCCACTCACTCCAATCCGTTCGTTTATTTGAAAAGTTTCGAATATTCCGACGTTGAATTTAATTTGTTTTTTTTTTTGAGCGTCTGGGAGCCAGAGAGAAATTTTAAGGGACAAAAAATAAGGCTGGAATTTCGTTAATTTTAAGGCACGAAATTAGCAATGAGCATTTCTCAGGTAAAGGGAATAAGATGTGTTTTTAAGAAGTTTTGAGTTTTCGGAATTGATAATGTTTACATTTTAATTAATAATATTAATAATTATTTTAAATTGAAGAGACTATTCACGCTACAAACAAGTAAAAATAATGATTTATTTTATTTTATAATTTTTTGTCAATAGAAGGATAATTTTTAGAGGAAATTTCTAATTAAATTTCTGCCTTGTTGAAAAAAAAAATTGAAATTAAAATTAAACTTAAACAAAAATTTAAACTCAATGTTGTCTCAAAAATATTATATTAACGATTATTTATACGATTAAGTATAACTTGAAGTTGTTGAAGAGGCCACTTGAAAAGTTAACCCTTAATTAATTGCCTGGCGCCTTTTCATTATAAGCACCCCTATAAAACTTAAGAAATTTTAAAGTTAATTCATACAGTGATAATTTGATAACGAAAAGAAAAAAAAGATCATTTTTTGGGTGAGATTCCCGGCGCCTGCACATCTTTGTCAATACAAGTAACAATACTTTTAAATGTAATTTGTAAATACAATTATTATTGATTATTTTATTAACAAAAAACTTCAAATAAATGGAATTCTAAAAATAGTAATTGTTATCATCATTGATTGATCGACATTTTTACTTCTCAATAAATGTAATGCAGCATTAACAACTTTTATTTTAAGTCGCTAAAATTATCTTTTTTGTTTTTGAAAAAAATCAACAAAATTTAGAATTTTAATAAAAATAAGCTGTTTCTTAAATTGATTTGCCGGTGTCTTGATTACTCGATAACTTGATAACTTGAATAATAATGTTAAAAAATTGAGTCATTAGTCTATAAATAAGTTAAATGCTTAGTTATTAGATTCCATTTTTCTTTTTCTTTTATATTCTTATGAAACTTTTTGATACTACAAATCAAAAACTTCAACGTGCAATACTTTAAATTAAAACAATTTTTTGTAACTACCATTAAATGTAGCTTACCCTCAAGTATTATTTCATAAAAAATATTTCATAAACGGAAAAACTAAGTCTGTACATTAGAAGATCTTTTAAAATAATAAATAAACCTGGTGTCGTGGTTAAAAGAGCAAAAAATATTTAATAAATTAAACAAAGTAAGGAAACATTATATTTTATTATATATTATAAATTATAAAATGGTGGACTTTGTATGACAAACAATAAAGTGGAATATTATTTTCAAGAATTATCTAATACATTATATTTGATTTTAATTTGATTAAAGATTTTAATTTATTGTAAACATTGATTTTAATTTACAGTATTTGCCTTAATTCCGTTAGTCATTTCAATACAATGGTCTCTTAACAGACTTATCCTATATATATAATTTAAATCAATTGCATCAAAAATTGATTTATTGTGAAAGATTAATTAAATAATAAATGAAAGTTTGAAATGACCACTTCAATTCTTTCATTGCTTGCCGGTGATTTCACAGCTTTGCCATCATAATTTAATACATCATTCAATTTAATGAGAAAAAGCAATTAATTATGGACATTTTATTAAAGGGAAACTTATTATTTATTTAGTTATTTAATAATACTCTAACGAATTACCTGAAAGGCTATTAAATCTTTGTACGTTTTAATTATGTGTAATGAAAATATTAATTTATGCGCATACAATATGAGCATTGAATACATTCTAAATTGTTAAAATTTACGTTTATGTTAAATAATAATAATAATAATAATATAAACACATGCATATAGCTATAAACAAACAAGATTATGATGCACTCAAGACTTAGTATGTTACTAGTTTTACGAGTAACATTTTGAGATGAATTTCTTCGAAAAACAAGATGAAAACCCTAAAAATGTAAAAATTTTGCAAACATTTATCAAATATAAATCTTTTATTAAATTCGAAATAAAACATCCATAACTGTGCCATATATGAAGATTAAATTCAAACGCAAGTTAAAACTTTACCGATTCCGGAGCGTGCAGTGATAGTAGGAAACGTTGTCCTAGTTGCCTCTTGGAAGCCGCCCCTCCGACGATAAGAAGCCAGTTTCGGACTTTGCAAGTGTTCTGCTCATCCCCAAACACATGCAAACTCTGGTACAGCGTGCATTATACGAGAGTCAGTCTGCGAGGCCTATTAGTTTTACGTCTTACTTGATTTATCTCGGATTAACTTTCCAGACTATATACGTAACAGCATAAACTATATACTATATACTGTACCACTACTAAAGCTATATAAGTCAATTACCTTAATTACACTTTAAGTTGTGTAAAACACTTTGGCCGCTTTTCTGTAAAACTTGCGATTGCTTAGTAAGTTGTGCACTTTGGCCGTGGAGGGATTTCAGTTGGCGCCGGCAATTGGAAGGTGCGAAAATTATGCTGATTACGGCAGAAAAAGGGGGCGGCCGTTGAATGCACACGCGAAACGAAACGAAGACATTAGGGCTGACTGGAGGTGTGCAGGAGGAGAGAATTATTACAAAGGGCTTGGCAATTACCTGATATTTATTAGCACTTTAGATATTTATCTTAATGGGCACATTCAATTCACTTCCTAACCAGATTTTAGTGAAATAAATTGCGTTTTAATTAAAGTGCTCTACCTTCCGCATCCTCAGTGCATTTCTTTGACAATGCTGATGGCGCAGGTATTAAAAGGAAATCAGAAAAAGGAATCTGAAAAGTTTCAGTTAATGAGCAAACTGAAGGAACACATTTTTAATTGTTATATTCCCTTCTACTGTTAATTAGAGGCATTTATTTTAAATTTCCGTTGCTTCTTTAATTAATTATTATTTTTTTAATTTCAATTTAATTAAACGTAAGATATAATAAGCAAATTAATTGTTCTTAGCTACTCCTGGTGAAATCAAAAACGATAATTAAATTATAGAAATTAATACTTATTTTAAACTTTTTTGTACTTCTTGGGAAATTTTTAGTCTAAAAACATGTTTTTATTAATTTAATTGTTCCTAAAAGACTTTGAATAGCCTTAAATAAATTGTAACCCCTCAAAATTTTGTAGAAAGTGTTAAAAAAATCCAGTATCAAATCGTTGTTATCCTGTATATTCATTTTTGCCAATTATTTTCATAGATTTTAAAGAGTTTGTACTCTCTATATCAGGTAGACACAAGGTTTGAATGTGATTTTTTTGTCGAAGAAAGTTTGCGTAGTAAAAAGGGCATATTTTCGAGTTTAAACTTTCATGCTAATAAGTTTGGGCGACGAAGGATATTATATGTGGGATGATTAAAAAGTTTTCTCTTCTCCCCCTTATTCATTATTCATAGTTTAATTATAGTTTTATTATATGGCCAACGAAAACAGAACAATTTTTTACATTCAAGGGCTTATGCGGAAAGTATACGGAAAGTTCGCTGCGAGTAAATTTTAATTAAGCCGGAAAAATATTAATAAATTTTCTACTTTATAATTGCTTTGGAAAATTATGCCGCACTAAATTTGCTTTTCATTTTCAGGATTGCAAGCAACAAAAGCAATTTAACAAGTAAAAAAACTAAGTTTTTGTTGAACCGGTCGATTTTTATAATTATCCTACAGATTTTTTTTAATTGATACACTTTTGGAAAAACCGGAAGTAGCTGACAAAATTTATACTTTAATTATAAATAAATTTTGATTTTACTTCAAAAATAAATGTCTTTTGATAGGAAATTATTTCTCAAATCATTTTTTTATTGATTTGCATAGCTTTAAAATTTTCAGCTTTTCATTTTCAATGAATATTAAACTTGCAAATTGCCAAAAAATCAAAATTCTGTAAAAACAGACCAAAAATATTAATTTTAAATATTTGGTTTTTCAAAATGTAATTATTAATTTAAAAATAATTATTCTAGCCAAAAATATACTTAAAAAATCGAGTTGCAAAAATGTAATTTTTATTGTACGTATATATTCAAATGTTCCAAGTTAAATTTAAAAGAAAAAAATCCTTTAGCAATAAAAAACAAAGATTTAAGAAGTGCTGAGCTAAGAAACACCGCAATCAATTTGTCTAACGAACTATTTATCGCGAGTGTATTTACCGCAGTAATAAAGGTCGAAAAGGAACCGCGTGCAAAGGATCCAGGGAATAAATTCAATTAAGGTAATTTTTCATTAGTGCAAGTTGGCGAAAAGTCGGCCGAACTGGCGAATACCAATGAGCGAGCGAACGCGTGAAGGGAAACCGCAGCAGCGAGTGTAAAGCAGTAGCAGCAGCAGCAGCAGCAGCTAGCCATACGACGAAAAAGGAGCGTTCTCTAAAGGGGCCCTTCGAAGTCACGCGTTTGCCCCGTCTGCCTCGGCCTTGCCTGAGAGTCCTGAGACGCCGGCGGATTTTCCAAAGGCGAAAGTTTTTAATTAAGTTCGAAACGGTTTTTCCTTTGGCGTCACTCTAATTACGAATAAATATTTCCCTTCCGCGACTGCAATTAGAGATATTGCAATTGAAAAGTTTCGCGTAGTAAGGAGCACGAGAGCGAAGTGCGAATTTCCTCTTGTGCCGCCATAGTGAAATATTAAAGATTCCCTTCGTTAGAGCTTACCTATACCAAATACCTAACTGTAGGCCAGCAAAAGTGCATCCACTCTTATTAAATATATCAACGGGAAGGAGGAAAACGTCGAGAACGGAAATCTGATTTGCTTCTGCACACGACTCCACAAAGGAGTCGCCGGGAAAGCTCCTTATACGTACATCCTTTTCGCAAACGGCATCCGAAAACTGCTCCTCCTTCTAGAACAAAATCATCTCACGTTTACATACATACATAATATACAGGGTGTCCCAGCGAAAAGTATCCACCCGGAATAACATGAAAAGTACTCATTTTAAGAAACATTCCTGAGACACGTCAATTTTTGTTGTTAGGGGGACATCTTTTGGAATATTTCGTTATGTCGTAACAGTAACCCCCTGCCCCCCCTGGCCACCGACTTAAAAATCTTAAATGGCAAGGGGGGTCGAGTGACCCCTCATTTTAAAGAGAATACTTTTTTCAATATAATAGTGAAAACCGCATTTAAATCGATCCAATAGTTTTGTTGTAATTAATTAATGAAATTGATAGAAATTGTCTATTTCCACAAGTTATTGGATTAATTTAATTTCGTTTCTATGGTTACGAAGTCATTGTTGTGATCAAAACACAAGTAGAA
>JASKGO010008712.1:0-12657 GCA_030556065.1 Holobus sp. GC000080 | reverse complement strand
TTAGAGTTGTTAAAATATCTGAATTAGTTCAAAAGTTATCAGTGATTTTCTGAGCGAAGGGTTCTCCGCTTGACGCAACGTTAAAGTCACCCAGTCTCCATGCATTTTAAATGGGACGCGCAGTTTCTAAAAGTACTTTTACAAATTTGTTTACAAAAACTGAACCAATGCAACGATTTTAATTATTTTATCAATAAATTACCTCTAAGTAAATTATCTCAAAATAATTTAATCAAATTTGTAATTATCTCTTATTTTCGAATTTATACTGGGTGTTTTATTTTTTAATTGTTATTATTTGAAAAAATAAAAACTGAAAATAAATTTATTTTAGTTCCCGAATATTTTTTACAAAAACTAAAGCATTGGACCGATTTTAAAAATGTATTCACCCAATTACAACATAATAAATGATCCTTTTAAATATTAAAAAAAAAAAATCAAAATTTTTAAATACTCTCTGATTTTATATAGCGCTAATTAATTGTAAGTTTTTAAAGTACTTGTAATTGCCTGTAAGTAATTTATGATTTGTAATTTAAAAACGAGCTTAAATTACATTAGAAAATTAATCGTTTGCACCAGCATTATGTGATTTAACGATTGAGTAACCATCTATGAAGAAGAAGCAGCAGATAAGCGCTCTTTATATGTGAGAAAGCGACTCAGTAACTAACTTCTCTCCACGGTACGTTACCGTTTATGTACCTATACACATCCACAATGCACACATACTTAGAAAATACATTTAACAACAATGTAGTCGTTGTTGTTGTTGTTGTTGCATTACATTATCAGGTGTAGTATAAAACGATTCAATTACAAGAGGTAATAAAGACGGTAATAATTACGTGTTTACACTGAACTTGACCATCAGCGAACGCTCAATTTAATTCACTAATCCAATCTTGCCATTAATTTCATTACGCTCGCTTCTTTCCATTCTTTAGTGTTTAATTTTTTTAATAAATCCTTTAGTTTTTAGTCACTTATAATAATTTATTTTTTCTGAATTTCTAATAAAACAAAAAAAAATCAATTTAAAGTAGAAATTAAAAAATAAATTATTTTTTTAAATATATAAATTTTTAAATTGCATTGAATCAAATGTAAAAGTTGTAAATGCAATTCGAAAATAATCAATTTCCGTAATTTCTATATGTAAAACGAAGAGAAAGACCAATAAATTACTTGCAAATTCCATTGCATCGATAATGCACTTGCAGAAAGCCGTCAACCTTGATTGGAAATTTATGCAAATGATGAACACGCAACGAGCGCCGCATTTAGAAAGGCAATAAAAATTGTTCCTTACTATTTCCAGCCGCAATAAATAAATTATTCGGCTCATAAACTGCATATTTAACAATCGGAAAAATCTATTTCAAGCATATAAAGGTAATCCGGAAATTGAAACCTTTAAAATCCGAAGAAAAAAAACACACACACACAAAAATCCACACAAAATAAAATAAAGAAAGAAACTGAAAAAATAAACTTAAAAACGGACACTTAAAACCTACTCAAATAAATCACTCGATTCAAACGGCTCGTTCCCATCGTAATTCCTCTTAATTAGCGTCCGTAAAAAAGCGCTTTTTTACGCACCGCGCAACATTTGTGGCGTTGGCAATCCCAACGTTTATTAAGTGTTAGATGCGAGAGAGTTTACCTGAATATTTCATTTGGTTAAAAGCCAATTGAAGAATGCTTAGCGAACCTATAATTTACCCAAGTGCTCGATGATAGTTATTAGCGAGCTGCAACATTCTCTCTCTATGTGTACGCTATGTATATAGCTTTATATGTTTATGTGCTTGTGTGCGTTTGTATGTGTAATAGTTAAAGAACGCAACAACAACAGCCGAATTATTATTAAATGTGTGTGTGTGTGTGTGTGTGTGTTTGTGTGATTTGAGATCGCGCATAAAATGTGAATGTCAGCCGATCCTCTCTAATACATTCGGATGATTTATCTTTGTCTAATTAAATGGCATAACTAGGTCCGCGGCAATTATTTCCTATAAGCGCAATGTTAAGGCCACGGGTAAAATTAAATCGAAATTAATCATTGGATAGGTCCGATACTCCAAAGGGTTAAATAATGTCTGTATTTTAACATTTCTAATTGCATAGGAAGAAGACCTTTTGTTTCCCTTACAGATATTTGCTGTGTTGTAATTTTCAAATTTTAAGGTTCCCTTAAATTTTAGTTTCGGGTTTCTTTATTAGAAGTTGCTTTTAGAATTTTAATAATTTTAGTATTTTATTTTATAGTTTTATTTATTTAAAAAAAATTTTTTTTATTTATTTTAATAATTGGTTTATTTACCTAAAAAATGACACAGAATTTATTAAAATACCTTTATTAATACAAAATTTATTAATTATTTTGTATTCGTTAATTAACTGCGCATGTAAAGTGGACGCAACGCCTCCACTAATTTCATTAAAAAAAAAACTTTACAGCAATTAAAATAATTGACAGAATTAATTTTTTTTTCATTTAATAATATTAAAATAATTACCTCGAAATAAACTGAATTATTTTCTATTATAATTAATATTCAACAACAGGTCCTTTGTTTCCCTTGCATAATTCGTCTTATAATTAAAAAATAATAATTTTCCTTTTAAATCTGAGGCAGAGCCATTTGTTTCTTTATTTATAGCCCAAGTTTACGTAGTTTGCTTACCATAATTGCCATTGAAATTTTACTTTATTACTCGGAAAATCGAAAATTTACCTGCAACAAAAGAAATCAAACTTTTAGAATTAGGTACATAATAAGAAACTGTTTGTTGCTCAAACAATTGCAACAAATGAAATTTAAGTATATTTAATTAAGCTGCAATTATAAGAACATAAAGTTGAGCAATTAAAATAAACGAAAGCGAGCAGCCGTTGAAAAAGCAGCAGCAGCAGCACAACGAAGAGAAGAGCGAGACCAATTGGTCGTTATATATACATTTTGTAAAGGAAAAACTTTTGGTGCTCCCTTTCCTATATATATATATATATATCTGTATGTGTTTTTTAATGTGTTGAGTGTGTGTGTGTGTGTGTGTGTGTTGTGTAGTGTATAGCATTGTCACCGGTTGCTAAACAAGGTGTTCAATTTATGTAGGCTATCGACGATTCGAATCTGAGATTTGCCATTGAAGTGTTTAAAGTTTGTGGTGCTCGGTGGTTAGGTACTTACATATTATATACTCACATACACTACTTACAATTAATTTTATGTACGAGCAGAGAGACGCTCAAGTAATTGTATTCAAATGCAATCTACATCTCTTTCTCTTTTCTTCTCCACTGTGACTCTACCAGCCCTTTTGCTTTTGCTTTTAGTATAGTGCTTATACGTTGCCACTATTGCGCCTCTATGTTTATAAGCACACCGTTCTTTATTTATGTCGCGGAATATTTATACGGCACACACGCACACACAGGCAAACAAATAAATAAAGCAACTAAGGGGACCACAATGTGCAAGAACTGGGCATTTATAGTTTGCAAAGCGGTACTTTCCAAAGAAATTAATAAAAGAACAGGGGCTATTTGCTGATTTGCTTTTCTATTTTGAAATTTTTTTTTTATTTTTTATTTTTTTTAATTTGTTCTAAAGTTTCAACATAAGAATATAAATTAAAATTTTGGGCTACATGAAAAATAATTTAATTTAGTGTTTTACAGTTTAAAATTAAGTTTTTTTTATCTTTTAAAAGTTTGCTATAGGTTTTAATCTTTGGATAACAAAACCTTATGTTAATTATTTTATACTTTAAAATATCATTTTATCTTTAATTTTTTTTTTCTTCAAATAATTCACAAGGATCATATTTTTTGATGAAAATATAATTTTTTCATCTTAAACATTTTTTTAATGTTTAAACTAAAAGCGGAAAATTGTTTAACCAGAAAAAACTTTATTTAATAGATTGTTTTATATCTTTTTTTTAACAATTTTTTTACAAAAGCTGAATCGAAAAAATCTGATTCTTTGCATTACAAAAAACATTTAATTATTTATTATATGCATTTAATTATCATTTATTTCATTTCAAAATATCATTAAAAATTTATACTTTTCTTTTAATAATTCCTCAAAATTTAAACCAAAAAAAAATCCATTCTTTGAATCAATCTTGTTAAAAAAAAATAATTGCTTATATTTTTTTCAAAAAAAAAAAATCTAAATAATTTAAAGACATTATTCCTCTATAAATAACCGAAAAAGTTTTCAAGTAATTAAATGCTTGGATACTCCCAGAGAAACATCAAAATTATTTAATGGTTTAAGATTCGCATTCCTTACTTACAGCCATTTCCTTATATGACTTAAACTACACTTAATTCATATTAAAACCAGCAATAAAATTATTAATTTACCAAGTTCAATCATCATTTATACCTCATGCTTGCAATTTTATTAAATATTTTATAGTTTAAAAAGCGCAAAGCTAAACAATTCCTAAAAAAGAACAACTTCTTCAAAAACTAAAAGCATTTCAAGCATTTCCAATTGTAATTTTTCGTGACAAATTAAAAACAAACAACAATAATTTAGCAAATTATAATTTAAAAATAAAGAAAAGTCGGTTAAACATATATTGAGAGTCGAGTTTCTTAGCCCTTAAGAACGGCGTCAAGTCAAACGTTTACCATTACTGCAGCTTTGTCTATATTATTATTACTTCGGTGGGCACAGAGCAAAAGAAAAAAATTAAAAAGAAAAAAAAAGCGAAAAAAAAGCAGCAGCAAGAGCAGAAGAAAGGAAAAAACGAGTCGATTGCGTGTGGAAAATATGAGGTGTAAGCTATATAACTAACGCATATGTGGATATAGATCCGCAGTCCACATCCAGACTGACGCAAGGGACTCTGTATGCAGCTCATAATATTATATTCCTTCCTTCATCTGCAATGTGGTACATGCAGCAATATGTGTATTATATGCAAGAAGACTGTGCGGTGTGCATACAAGTTTGTTCTTCACGCCAAGGTTTTATTACAATGCGCTGGAATGCACTTTGGCAATCGTATTGAATGTCATATTTACGTTAAAAGTGCCAAGCTTAAAGCGGCTCCGATGAGATAAATGTATAATGGCTTCTTGCCCTTTTTTTTACATTTTATTTTTTGTTTCATTTCATTGTTTCATTTTGCAATAAATAAAGTTTTTTCTTTAATAATGTTTTATCTATTTAATTCTTTAAATAAAAAAAAATATTTTCTAATAAGAAATGTTGAATTATAAATTATAATAAAAAAAATTACCAAATTTTCCTTCAGAAAAATCTCTAAAAGAAAAAAGAAAACACAATTTTTTTTTTATTGGGTCGTAAAATTTTACGACTTTTATTTGATTCGTCAGGACTAGTTTTTCTCCATTTCACGAAAGCAACGACCCGATGCTTGTTAGAAATAATTTCTTAGTTATTGTAATAATAGTAGTCGCGGTACTAAAATGGAATACGTAATGTGAAAATGATTTCCCCTAAAGGGAACCACATTCTGAGCGCGTCTCTGGCCTCTAAATAACACACACACACAGCATCCAACCTGTACTAAATTACTTCCAACAATAGTCCATTGGACAAATAACAATAATAGAAGCGCATTGTTTAAGACATTTTTTTCTTTCTTTTGGGAACCATTTCTTAGACATTTCTTCGTTTATTACCCATAAACCGCCATACTCTTTTAATTAATAACTGTTTTAATTGCTGATTTTGTATTAAATTAATTACTAAAGCTTATTTATGAAGAAAAGAATATATTTAAATTTTGGTAAATAAAATAAAATTTTGCAAAAAGTACATGATTTATGAAATGTCCGTGAATAATTAATATTTCCACTTAAATATTTTGCATTTAAAGAAAGTTTTTGCATCGGCAAGTAATTGCAATTAGTACTGGCTGGCATTTCATGGTTAATGCAATATTTTATGCAAAATAGAGAAATCATAAATACAAAAGAAAATAATGAACAATCATAACTTTGTAAAGAAATCGGAAAAAGCTTTAAAGTTTCGCGAGAAAACTTTTTTCATTTAAAAAATAAAATAAAATAAAAAAGTAATTTATTTTTCTACTGTTGGGAAACAGATCCTCTTTAAATGTTAAAAGGATCTTTGAAATTAATTTCCATTTCGTTTGCCATTTACAGCGATTACCTATAGAGCGGCATTTTTCTTCGCGCTCCTCTTCTCGCGCGCCTTTTTTCCTTTTTGAAACTCGAAAGGCGACTCTTCCCCGGCTCGTCCTCAGCACGTCCCCAGCACGTCCCCAGCCAGGCGGTAATTGAAGGAAATATAGGATTCTAGTATTTCGTAATGGCGATCGATCGATCGATTGGTGTAAGAAAGCGGTCGATGCAATCGATCGTCCCGATCGCGATTCATATAAATAAACTAAACGGAACGAGTTTCAACTGCAAACTGGATTATATTCACTTTTGTCACTTCGCACATCAATTTATTTATTACGGCTGCAGTCTGCTGCCTTGAAGACGGATTGATTGGTCGCAACTATTCGACAACATGTTTGTATTTATTAAGAGGCAGCCAGCGCATTTATTTAGTTACTCCTAGTTATATCTGTGTTTGTTGTATAAGCGGCTACTGCTTCGATTAAAATTATTGATAATTGCGAGACGCGTTTGCACGCAACCATACAGACGACAAATATTTTTATCCGACATATCAACATTCTTCTGCTCAACGTTTAACCATATACAAAATAGCTATGAAGAACTCTGTTTTCGCTTTTTTAACGATTTCGTCTTATGCCGTTTGTTTGAATTACCTTTTATGGCAGAATTTTTTTGTTTACTTTTTACTATCAAGGGTTATCTTTTAGATTTAATTGGTAATTTTTTTTAAGTATTTTTTAAGGAAACCTCTTTAAAATAATATTAAAAATCAGATAATTAGATATATCTAAAACTAAATATAAATAAATTAAATTAGTTGCTAGAAACCATAATTTCCTTAAAAGCAACAAAAAAAAAAAAAGGCTTAATTAGTGCTGTGTATCTTTTAATAAGCATCAGCGAGATGAATCTGCGTCTGCGTAATAAATAATAAGAATTTATAGGTGAGTCGAGGTGAAACCGTGTGTAAAATGGTACCATTTTAATAGCATCGTGTTAAACACATGTTCGAAACACGATACGAATCCACAGCGCGAGCCCTTTTATTCTTCTTCTTCTTCTTCTTCTTCTTCTTCTTCTTCTTCTTCTTCTTCTTCTTCTACTACTCTTACTACATACAGCAAACAGTTTTTCTTTCTTCTGCTGCTGCTGCTGCTGTTGCTGCTGCTTTACTCTCTCTACCAACCATTCTCTGTAAAGTCTGTAAAGAGTTAGTGTCCGAAAATCCGGTTACAGAACTTGACCATCAGCAGCAGCAGCAGCAGCTAAGGAGGACCATTGTGACGCGCCAAGAGCGAAGACGCGATGAAGACAGTTTGAGGTTTCCAAAGGTATATGAAGTGTGCGCACGAAGAAGAACTAGATGATGCCATTGGCACCCTGTATATATAAATTCGGCGTCCTTCGACTGCTTTTAATTTTTCGACTGCTGCTCTTGCTCTGCTAAACAGCTAAACAATGAGGCCATTTCTTTCGAATAAGAGCGAATGCTGCTGCTGCTACTGCTGCTACAGAAGAAGAAGAAGAAGAAGAAGAAGAGGAGAAAAAGGGCCGAAGAACCGATGATGGCAAAGACTGCGACTCTGGGGGATAATACCGTGAAGTTTCTTAATAAGTCTTAAATGCTTTCGGCGCAAAAACAGTGACAGTTTTTGCTGCCTGGTACAGTTCAGTTCCGTTAAAAGCTGAAGGAGTTTAAACAGTGCTGTCGCGCATTCCATTCCTTTAATATATTTTTTTTCTTCTTTTGCTGTCTTTCAAATTAAAAAAAAAACTTTTTTTATTTGTAATAATTTATTTATTATTATTAAATTAATAGCTGATTTTAAATTTTAATTTAAAACATAACGTTAGAAAATAATTGAAGCAGCTTTTATGAGCAACTTTTCTGGTGGTCTGCACTTGCAGCCTTTAAAAGAATGACACCAATTTGCAGGCAAAGGAAGACCATCAGAATAGAATGGCGCTCTTGCAGGTTTCTTAGCGGTTTCCAGTCGGCGGTCTTTCGGTGGGGCTTCGAAACGATTATTATTACTACCCGTTGCGGTAATAGGGCATTGGTGTTGCGCGAATGCACCACTTTAATGTCCACTGCGTACAAAGCACACACACACACATTCCAATAGCATGTCTAATAAATATATAAGCATGTATATTACGTATATAAGTGATAACTTAACATCTTATTAAAGTAATGGCACGCAATCTAAAGGGGGCCCGTAAGTGGTGGTGCTCCATCGCGTTTCGTGTGCGCCGCCATGGGACGTCGTCTACTTGCAATTTCTTATTATTTTCATTATTCTTGTTATTAATATCCAGCCTCGTTTCTTTATGTACATACTATACACTGTATGGATATAGGGTTCGTTCTGTAGAGGTAATACTTGTGTGTGCAAATGCATAATCGGCTGCACTTTTATGCATTACATGTGCCCAACGTGCGCAAAACTTTTAATCTGTGTGCATTGCAATACGCTTTTACGATGCTATAAATTTTTGCAAAAAAATATTTTTCACTTCTTTCACTCCAAATTTATTGTTGAATCTCATTTTAGTTTAGTTTTTTTTTATGATTTATTTCTATTTGTTTAACTAATTAATTATTATTGCTTTTATTTTTAAGATTTGTTTGGTTCAAACAGGTTAAGTCTGCGGTTTCCTGTTAAAAATGAGGAAATTGAGAAGTTTTCTATATGGAAAAAGTAACGTTCTTTTTCCGAAAAGAATTTTCTTGTAATTAAAAGAAATATCTAATTTATATTTATTTAGTATTTCAAAAATTTTCCAAAAATAATTAAATTATTAAACAGTTTTAATTGTAAATAAGTTATTAACAAATCCTTTAAATGAAATTTAATTAAAAATTAATTAAATAGCAATAAAATTTGAATTTTTAACAAAAATAATTAAAATCAATGATGAAATATGAAACGAAACTGAATTTAAGTAACAGTTTGTTTTTGTGTGCAATTTTAAATTACTTTTTGGAAAATTTAATTATTATTAACAGATTTATAGCTGTTTCTTTAATGGAATTCCATTTCAAAGTAGATGCAAAGTGGAAAATTTGATTTTTTTCCAAAAATAATTAAAACAAAATATTAAAACAAACTGAAATTTATAAACAGTTTATTTACTTACAATCTGAAATTATTTCTTTATAAAATTTAATTGTAATTAATAAAGTTATAGCTCTTTCTTCAATTACATTTCATTGAAAAATATGTAAAGAGGGAAAAATTGTAATTTCTTTCAAAAATATATTTTTTAACAGGTTAAAGCATCTTGAAATTAATAAACTATTTATTTATGTAAAATTATAAATAAGTTTTTATATAAATAAATTATTATTAACAGATTTATAGTTGTTTCTTCAATAAAATTCAATTTCCAAATAAGTACAAAGAGGAAAATTTGATTTTTTTTCAAAAATAATTAAAACAAAATGTTAAAAGCTACTGAAATTTATAAACAGTTTATTTATTTATAATTTCAATAACTTTTTTATAAAATTTAATTATTATTAACAAATTTATATCTATTTCTTCAATGAAATTTCATTAAAAAATAAGTGAAAAATAAAAAAAAATCCTAAAATTTATTTTTCAATAAGTAAAAACAAATTAAAATTAACAAACTGTTTAATTATTTATAATTTTAAACAATTTTTCATCATATTGAATTTGTTATTTATTAAGTTATAGCTTTATTTCTAATTAAATTTATGTTAAATTGAAAAAACAAAAATTTTATCCCTTTCTGAGTAACTTATTGCAACTTAAAATTTCCTAATCTTTAATTTAAGATCAGTAAAAAAAAAACATAAAATAAAAAAAAATTATTAAACCAATAAAAAATATATAAAAAAGTAAAATAAATATATAACTAAAAGAAAAAATAAAATAAAAGATAAAAAGAAATTAAAAACTTAGCTGGAACATGTCCGTATCTACATATAAAACGAATAGTTATTATTTACATGAGTCAAGTCGTAAGGGCATAAAAATGGCAAATATAGTGGATTGTTAATAAGCTATATTTCATAGTAATGCGGTATTAATCTTCGTTACTTTTGCTTGTGGAACTGTAATGAACACCGCCGCCTACCCGCCGTGTAAAGTTGGTGATTGCGCGCGGGTGTGGCACTCATACATTTACAAACACATTCACAACACATGAACACACACACACATAAATATATATACAAAGCACATACATATATTATGTTAAATAAATATATATATAAATACATGCACACACACAAATACAAATGCATCTGCCAGAGTTGCAATACTATATAAATATGCAAGTATATCATACCTCTGCAGAGAACACGTATTTAGAATGAGTATAAAGTCCAATAAAAGCCTGCATCTCAATGCGAAATAATAATTATGTATTTGCTTACCGAGCGAGTACCAAGCGAGTAATGTCGCATGTGATTATTAAACACTTGGATCATGCGTTAATAATATTGCACCGTTTGCGCTTTGTATCTTTGCTCGCAGTGGAAGTCGCGAAAGGCGATCTTCGAAGAACTTTATAGAAACATTAAAAGGCACAAGCAATTAAGGGATTTCTTAAAGCTCATCTTCATTTAGCTTTAACATTTTTTGCTTAATTTTTGGTATAATTTTTAGTTTACTTTTTTTTTTTTTTTTTTTTTAATTTTTTTTTTAATTTTGTTAGTTTTTTAGTTTAATATATATGAAAAAGTAGATTTAATTTTTATATGTAATTTTCATTTACGAAATTTGCATTTGAAAATTTGAATTTAAATTTGAATACAAAAAAGAATGAACAGTTAGCCAAGGTTATTTTTTGAAGAGGAAAAAAATGTAATCATTGTAGCTTGTTGCAATTACGGGACTCTCGAATTCGACCGGCAGTAAATTCATCTCGCTTTGAGAGCGACAAGACAAGTGATTAAAAATCGGGAAATTTATGTGCACCTCTCTTGGGCACTCTTTTCTGTGGTGCTGGTGCAACCAACGGCTAGCATTAACTGACTGCGCCGAAGAGAACTTTCGAGCGCAGGAGGAATACAAGCGCCACGCACAAATTATAATCAACAATAAGCAGAAATGCAAGTGGAGGAGCCTAGCAGTGTGTGCTGTGTGCATAAATATGCAATATGCTGGAGAGGAAGGCAAAATGGCAAAGACAAAAGGCATCACATCTGACCAATATAACAACACACAATGAGGAAGAAATTATTTGCCAATTTCGTCTTCTATATGTGTATATATATATATATATATATATATATATAGATATACATAATTTCCATCGCATTGCAATAATTATTACTGTTTGTTTGTCTGCGAATAATGAGGATTTATGCGCGACAGAAATTGGACATAAATCTCATTGTCATGCAATCATTTTTGCACTCATATAGGCACCGGCTTCGTCATTTATCTTTTGATGCGAATGCGAAACAATTCCCGCTCGTTTATTTTCGCCTCTCGCTATTGCTAATATTCACTGATCATTATAATTTCCTTTTGCATTTTTTTACTTTATTCGTTACTCGTACATCTGTTAGTTTCGTTTGTAAAAATTAAATGATTTTTTTTTTAATTTCATGGTATTTTTATTTTAACATTCAGTAAATAATTGGAAATATAATAAAATTAAAAATTTATTTGAAGCAGGCACAGACAATTTAGTTGTTGTTAATTTAATTAAAAAAAAATATTGAAATCAATTCAATACTTTAGTTTTTATAAGGAAATTAGTAAAAGTACTTTTTGAAACTGAGCATCCATTTAAAATGCATGGAGACTGGGTGACTTTAACGTTGCGTCTAGCGGAGAACCCTTCGCTCAGAAAATCACTAATAACTTTTGAACTAATTAAGATATTTTAAAAATTCAGATGTCATTTTAAAGAGAATTAAAATATCTATTCAAATATTTTATAAAAATATTGTAATTAAAACAATGTAAGGTATGTAATTTTTATTATATTTAATAATACATAATTTAAATTTAAAAATTGAATACCCGGTATAAGTCGGAAAATACAAATACTTCAAAATAAATTAACTACAATTAAAGGCGATTTAATTAGTAATAATTTAATGTGAAAATTATAAAATTGGTTAAAAACTTTTAATTTTATAAGCAAATTACTAAAAGTACTTTTTCATCTATAAACCCAGAGGGTTGATTAGTCAAGCGCCGAGCCCCAAAAATGCGGGAACTTGTACCACTTTAAAACCAATCAACATAATTCGAAAATTTCAAAAGCATTTTAAACATTGATTACCCCACTAGTTAAATCCTGAATGGTGCACCGAAAAATGCAACAGAAGTATGTAAAATGTAACTTGCAATTTACGTTTGTTTATTGCAGAACATAAACGGTAATAAAATCAATATTAGGAAGGCTGTATAAAATAAAAAACAACTAAAATTTCGAAATAAATTAAATATTATTAAAGGCAATTTAATTAGTAATAATTTAAGGTAAAAATGATAAAAATTGGTTTACAACTT
>JASKGO010008710.1:0-13345 GCA_030556065.1 Holobus sp. GC000080 | reverse complement strand
TTTTTTTTAACTAATGGCGACATCTGAAGGCCTTTTTGGCAAATATAATCCGCCGGCCCAACTACGCGGCGCCAGCGGCGCCTAATGCTATTCCCACCCTACCAATCTGACCCCCCCTGCTTCTCATCAGTTGCGGTTATATCAGAAATTGCTATCAACTTTGTTTTTTTTTTAATATAATTTAATATTTATACTTTGATTCCTTTTTAAAAATGAAGACTATTTTGCCAAAAAAATTTCTTCTATCATATCATCTTTTTAAGATATCCCACACTTTTATTGTAATTGGAGTTGTGGGAAAGAGGTTTCTGTTCATTTTTGCTCATTGAACCGAATCTCTAACATTAAAAGTTTTGACATTTTACATCAGTCCGATCATTTAAGTAGTACCTCCCCCCTGCTAATTTCTAAACTAGGCAACTTATGAAGCTGAAATTCTAGTATTTGTCTATAGGCACTAGTCTGCCCTTGAAACTGTCAAAAACAGTTGAACACAGCCATAGGTGGCGCTGCAGCGGCATTTGATGAAATTTTTTTAAATAATGATATACATTGCGATACCTCTTTTTAAAGCTTATTTCAAGCAGAATTCAAATCCGTATTTATTTTTAACTTTTGCCACTTTAATTAGTAAAAATCTCTCATTGAAGTCTTATGAGTAAATTTTCGTCATGGAGCCAATTTTAGGGGGTACTACTTAAATGATCGCACTGTATAAAACATTGTAAAGAAAATGCATTTTAAGGACTTTTTAAAACTTGTAATTCCTTTTAAATTGGGACTATTGATCATTTTTAGTTTATTTTATTATTATTATTATTTAACAGGAATAATGTTAGTTTTCAAAAAAAAAATGAAAAAAAAAAGGGAAAAATGATTACAAAAACGTCGGGGAAAAGAACAATAAATTATATAAAATATGCATGTGGTACATTTGCCGTCCACATTTGTTATTTCATATAGTTAGTGATATGTACATTGTACATTTGTACATTGTACAACCTATACATACAGTATAGAGTCGAGATAGAGTAAATAAATAAACCGGAAGAAATATTTATGTAGACATATAAATGTACCAGTGAGACTGCAGAGTGCATCCATTCGTTTTCTCCTCCTCAGCAGAGTGTGTATATTTTCTTAAAGAGCACCGAGCGAGCACTGAGCAGCAGCAATATAGTATACATTCGAGCAGCGGAAAATATGTTTCGTACTTCGTACAAACTAAATACAAATGTGGCCAACTCTTTTGCCTCTCTGCCATTGCGCCCGTACACTACTCTTTCTCTACTTCTTCTTCTTCTTCTTCTTCTTCTTCTTCTGCTGTGGCTGCTTCATACTTTACTTCTCTGCTATTCTCTGTAGAAACTAAAGTAAACTGTTTACTAAGCCTGTTGCTTGTAAGCAGGCAACGACCAGCAGAAACACTTCGCGTCAGTCAGTATTTAATACAAGTTCCGCGTACAAACTACAAACGCGCAATTTTTGATTCTTCTTTTATTCCTTGATTTCTACTCTGCAGTGGTTTAAAAATTTGATGACTAAATCAAAATTAGTTTGTTATTTAGTTAATACTTAACTAAATAAAAAAGTAACATTTATCAGTTGGAAGTGCTAAAATCAGTGAAATAATGAATTGAAAAACTAAAACTAAAACTACGACAACAACGGTTAAAATTGCCTATAAAGAGACAAGAAAGTTGTAAGTTGTAAGACCCACGCATGTAAGTTGAGTGAAAATCGGCTGGAAGGCTAATTTACATGTGTGCCGTGTGTGCGGTTTAGTTTCGAATCGAACAAATCGAATTTCGAATTGCTTGAGTTGAGTAGAAATCGAAGCGAAACTGTAATGGCAAAGACATGAGACAATAGACTAGAGGCGAATGACATTGGGTCGTTTTTTAATTTTTTAATTTTTATTTGTGTGCTGTTTAAATGGTTGTTAGAAAATGCTGAAGATTCATCTCTTGGAATCATTGGTTAACACTGAGGAAAATCATCAAAGGTTTGATTTCTTTAATTTTTTTTTTCTTTCGTTTTTTTTATTTATTTTTTTGTTGTTGTGCAACAAGTAATAACTTTTAGGGTTATTTATGGATTTTTTTTAAATTATTTAGTTTATTTTCCTCTTGCAAAAACTTTTGGATTGATTTGGAAAATTAATTTTGGTTAGATTAGCAAATTTTTTGATTTTGTTGCAATTTTGCTTTGGCCGGAAGTAAAAATAACTTTTGATTTCTAAATATTTATTTATTTTTTATTTTTGTTTCGATTCTTGTGACAATTTTGATTATTTTCTGTATAAAATCAATTATTTTTATGTAATTAATTTTTCTTAGTGTTTAGAAAGAGGGTATAATACTAGTAATTCCCTTAAAATTAATAAAATTAATTTAAGAAGTTGATAACTCAAAAAATATAATTATAACTTATTATAAAATGAAAGGAAATGAAAGGAAATCTTATAATGCCATTCGATTGAAAACAATATTAGAGATTTTTAAATGTTAATTTTTTTTTTCGATTCTTTGGACAATTTTTAATAATAAATCATTTTCATTTATTTTTAATTTAATGTAATTAATTTTTCATTGTGTTCCGAATGAAGGTAATACTAGTAATTCCTTAAAAATAAATTAAAAAAGTTGATAATACAAAAAAATGTGATTATAACATATTAAATATAAAAAATATAATATAAAAAGAATGCAAAAGGAAATAAATCTAAACAATATCTGAAATTATAATAAAAAATTTAATTAAAATCTGTTAATTATTAAAAAAAAAATTAAAACAGCGGGTGTGGTCTTAAAATTGTTTTTATCCTGCATAATAACTACTGTTTTCCCTTTTATTATTATTATTTTTTAATTTCTAATCTTAATTTCATTTTTTTGCTAAACTAACTTATTATTATTTTTATTTTTTAATTAAAAATTTATTTAAATACATAGATAGATAGAATGGAAAGATAGGTCAGAGAAAGATAAAGTAAATGAGCAAATCTGGTTGGTTTTACTTTACTTAAGTAGTTGTTAGTCTCTGTATCGTTCGCACAGATAGAATATAGATCGTGACTTGTGTAATATTCGTAATTCGTTTAAGTTACTTAGTTATATACTACTTATTATATGAACTACACTTACTGACAAAACGTAAGTGTCTTTAAAATTAAAATATGTAAAATGTGGGTCAATAACTGTTTAATGTATATGTTTTTTAATGGCTGTTCCATGCACGCACACACACACATCTTTAAATGTTCTACACACCAACCATCAATTTCATCCTTTTTTGTTTCTGCTCATTTCATATTTTAACTGCTCTACGAGTTTACTATATGATGTATTTTATATGTGAAGAATGAAGAGAAACAATTTATTTGGTTTGAAATTTACAAGGGGTTAAGAGGAAAAAATTCATCTCTTTAATTTCTTTTTATTTAAAGATTTTTATAATTTTTTTATAAAAATCACACCTTTCTGTAAAAGAATTTAAAAAAATGGATAGTTTTATATCAATTTCAAATTTAATCGCTTTCAATTTAAGCGGAAAGTAGCAAAAATTAATTTTTTTAATGGTAATCCAAAGTAATTTTCACTTTTTTTGATTTCTTACACCATTTTCATAAAAAAAAAACGGTTGATAAATAAAAAACGAAGGGGATGAGCTACTTTTCTGTGTAACCCTGTAGAGTTTCTTATCTTATTTTTGTCTTTGCAAAATTGATTATTTAAAAAAATATGAAATTTTCAGGTTTCCAAGTAATTTTTTTTTAAACTAAAATAGACAGAAAACCATGCAATTTTTTTAAATTATTAAATTTAAATTATTTTTATTTAAAAATATTTTTTTAATAAAAATCACACTTTTCTGTAAAAGAAAAGAAAAGGATAGTTTTATATCAATTTCAATTCTTAATCGCTTTCGGTTTATGCGGAAAGTAGCAAAAATTTTAATTTTTCATTGGCAATCCATAGTAATTTTCATTTTTTTTTAATTTCTCTGATCATTTTCATAACAAAAAAAAACGGTTGGTAATTAAAGTAAATAAAGAATGAAAGGGATGAGCCACTTTTCTGTGTCACCCTGTAGAGTTCTTATCTTATTTTTGTCTTTACAAAATTGTTTATTTGAAAAAAATATATTAAATTTTCAGGTTTACAAGTATTTTTTTTAAGTAAAGTAGACAGTTATACATGCAATTTTTTTAATAAAAAAAAAATATATTTCACAAGGTGACAACTCATGTGGTTTAAATCTTACAATTAAAAATTAACAGAAAATAAGTTTCTAGACTAAAAATGACGATTTTTTTTTTAAAGAAATCAAAAAAAGTTAAAAATAACTATGAGTTGCCATTTAAAGATCAAAAGTTGGGGTCATTTCCGGTGAAACCGGAATAGCTAGAAAATTAGAATTTACCTCAATGAATCCGAAGTAATTTCATACAATAAAAATGTAAAAAAAAATCATCAAAAATCGGCAGCTAAATAAAGAAATGCGAGGGGAGAGCCACTTTTTAGTATTTTACCCTGTATATTGGTAAAAAACAAAAACGAAACAAAAATGCAAAAAAAAAGTAAAAAATTAAAACGTTTGACGTAATTTGGATTTGTGTCATTTGTACTATAGTAAATTAGAGAAAACAAAAACAATAGTTGCTAAAGTGGCATTTGACACTGCAATTAAAGCTTATAAATCAGCGACAAGCGAAAAGCATTTAACTTTTCTTTTGCGTATTCAGTATACAGTATGTACGTGGTGTGCACTAATAATAATTAATTGCTTTTTGTTTTGTTGTTTTTGTGGTCCGTTCAGTGTTCTTCGAGTGGTGAAATCAACAAACCCATAAATAATGATTGCACTCGAGCAATGTCGAATGAAAAGCTAAGAAACCAAGAAGGTGTAAAAATATACGAAATTTGCAATCCTTAATTACTCGCCTATTCTGTTTAATTATTTATTGTTTTGACACCGTGACAGAATACTATACGCACTCACTAGTAAGCTCGTAATTACCCTACTTTTTTTTTTTTTTTTTTTTTGTTGCACCTTTTTCTTTTCCATTATTTATCATTTTTATATTTTGCACTAGTTATAAAACGATTATACTATTGTTTTGTTGTTTTGTTGCGCAGTGTTTAATTAGCAATTAATTATCAATTTTTAATGTTTTGTTTATTGTTTTATTAAAAGGTGCCTTTTTAAAAGACTAAAGTTTTCTCTATTGAAAAAAATAAACAAAACAAATAAAATTAATAATAACTTATCTAAAAAAAAAACTATTTACTGGAAATTATTAAATTTATCTCTTTGTAGAATTGAACATATTTTTCTTTTCCCAAAGTTTAATAAAATACAAAGTAATTTTTTTTGTAATTAAAAATTAAAACAAAAAGTATTTGAACTGCTTATCTAGTTCCTTTTTTGCATATTTCCGCCCTCACTTTTTCCCATGCAAAAAGATTGTGGACTTCCTAAGAAAATTCAGCGTTCTAAATAATCGCATAAATATCGTATTATAAAAAACGATTTTATAATGGATTTTTAAAGCAGTTCTAATTAGTTATTTATATTTTTCCCATATATTATATTAAGCATAGATAGAGTAGAAAATAGATAAAGGAAATGGAGAAAATCTAGTTTACTGCATTTCGTATTTCCGTGTATCTGTAATGTGTGTCGAATTGTGGGTTAATGATTTCGCGTTACATGCATAGATAAATTAAATGCACCATTTGTTAATGAGCCTTAGAGCGCAATTAATTAGCATTATATTAACGATATGCAAAATTACTTTTTTCTTTATTGTTTTTGCGCTTTCATCTATTGGTTTCTAATTTTATAATACACGGTGGTTCATTAGTAGTTATAAGAAATTAAATTAAAAATATTATTTAATTAAATTAAGAAAACTAAATTATTAAATGTAATTTTATTTTTTCTTCATCGGCTTATTGATATTGATGAAAATTATAATTTTAAATTATTTTTGATTTTGTGTTTGATGTAAAAGTTATAATACAAAGTTTTGTTTTGTTTATTTTTAAATGGAATTATGAATTATATTCTTTTTATAATTTATATTTAAAAGTCCTTAAAACGTTCTTTCGTTTGAAATATCACACTTATGGATAAAACCAAGGAATTCTTAAGAAAACAATATTTTTTGTTTATTTTTTCTAGCGAGTTTTTTCCTCTAATTATATTTTATAATTTGGGTACAATCATTTCACTTATCTCTACTTATGGATTACCCTGTATAATTATTTAGAACTAGAAATTTTAAATAAATCGCAACAAATTGCAAACAAGATTCAAGAAACCTGTGTTTCCTTTTACGGGGAAAACAGCACAGAACAGAAGAGATATATATTCTAAAATAGCGAAGAACAAAATCACGAATCTGGGTAAACGGTTGTTGTCTATCGATGAGCCTCATTAATAAATTTGGCTTGAACTATAAACTTGAGTAAATATGTTCAACGTGTTTGACATTTACCAATAAAGCATTGGATGTCCATTTGCATATTTAACATTTTATTGTCTCTTTTTTAGTTTTTTTTTTTTTTTTAGTTTTTGCTTCTTGCAAAAAATGAAGCTAATGCAAAACGATTTTCTTCTTAACAATATTTTTTTCAAATTATTATTAATTGTTAGATATTATAAGTAATAATTGCAAAATTTTCTTGTAAAGTCCTTGATTTTACTAAGAATTATCAATTAATTCATTGCTTTTTCTTTGTTCTTTAAACACTCAATCGATTTTATTGACTTTATTGCATTATTTTATTATTCAATTTGCATTATTTCCTTTCTAAAAACTGCTTAACAGTTGAACAGAACAAGAAACTTTATTTAATCTTCAAAATGTATTATACAGGGTGCGAAATTTTTGTTTTTATTTAATTTTATGTATTTTTTTTTTAAATTTTACATTAGAAAAGTACCCTAAAAGATTAGATGTTTAAACATTGCCTTATGTTGTTTCGTGGATAACGTAAAGTTTAAAATTTTAATTCAGAAAGAATCGGTTGTTCTTTGAAAATATTATTTTGTAAAATTTTTGATTTAATTTATAATTTTTATTTATTTGAAAATTTAATGGCAACAATTTATTTTCCTTAAAAAAATCTTATTTTTGCAATTTTTAAAGCAATAATTGTTGATAATCATACAAAATGTTATATAAAATAAATTTACTGGGCTTTTTCAAAAATTTTTGATTTAATTTATGAGCTATGATTTTTTTAATTGCAAAATTTTCACATAAAATATTTTTCTCTTAAGAATTTATCGGTCCGAATCATAAAGGTGCTTTATGAAATTAAAGTTGTTGGTTTTTAAGAAGTAAAAAAATAATTAAAATTATTATAAAAACTACAAAATTCCATTTAAAAAGAAAGCAAGAAAGCATTGCATTGTATTGAAATTTTACACCCTGTATAACTTAAAATAATTTAAAACTGTGTGCTTCTCGAGCTTTATATTATGCAATAAACAAAATTTTATTATCGTTGTTAACATAAGCACCATACTCTTTCGAACGATGGCACACCCTGTATTAGGTAGTATTTATGAAAACTGAGAATTTGTAGAGACGTTTTCCATTTAAGCTTTTAAATTGAAAACGTTTGCTTTTATCGGGCTCTTAATAACGGATTTCGCTTTTAGCATTATGGAAACAACGGATCTGTCCGTTAGATTTTTTTCTTTCCATTCTATTTATTTTTACTTATTCCAAATTCCTTCTGCAAGCATATCGCAAATCAACATTTAATAACGAAAAAAAATCAAATCCTAAAAAAATCTATTCACATCAGGTATAATTAAATATCTTGGAACCTAATTAAACGGAGTAATATTAATTCAGTATAAATTCACTTTGTATAACATTGCAAAACACTTTTTGAGGTATAAATTTTGTTTTTTTTTTTTTTAAGTATGTGCTTCGAACGTGTGAAATTCGCTTTTTTACCAGTTTATACTATTTTGTTTCTTTTTATTTGGGAACTTTGGATTAGGTTCGTGAGGTATATTATACAAACATGTCAAATATATTTTTTTCGGAGTTTTCGTATAATTATAACGAATGTTCTCATTGGAAATTATGACTTCCTCTTAATATCCCGAGTCTTAACTAAAAACGAATGTTTAATGGATTCATTCACTTTTTATTTCTAAATTAATTTACCGCTACTTTTGCTTTGGTTCTTCTTCTTCTTCTTCTTCTCCATTTTTTTTTTTGTTGTTGTTTGTGTTTAATTTCTCGTATCAGTTTTGTTTCTACTTGTAAATTTGTGTGTAGACTTCATTAATATAGTTATAAATGTAGTGCCCCCTTTTTATTTGTTTTTATTTGTTTAATTAGAAGTTCTAAAAACACAAAAAAATCAAATTTACTCAAATAGAGGTACTAATTGATAATATATTAAATTTTAATCAAAAAATTAAACCGTATTGTATAGAGAATTAAAATGCATCTGATTTGAAATCAGAAAAAAATCAATTTTAAGTTGCAACTATAAACTTTGCAATAAAAGTTTCGGGTTTTTAATTAAGTTTATTTTTTTATTATCCCCGAAATGTGATAAGTATTGTTCACTGCAATGGCTTCTGATGTAATTAAAAATCAATTTTAAATTGATTAAATTACAATAATAAATTTGGCAATAATTTAAAAAAAATGTCTTAAGGAATATTCAAATTTATAACTTTATTTTGTATTTCATTGCTATGTTTAGTTAAAAAAGTAAAATTTAGATTGTTAATTTGCGAAAATTGTCACAGGTGACATTGTAATTTTTCCATTTTTCCCATTAAAAGCAATCGGTAATTATTTTGCTAACGATTATTACAATTTAAAATTAAAAAATTTATTTTCCTTTAATAGTTGTTTTTTTTTTTCTTATTTTTTTTTATTTTGTGTTTCAATAAGTTTTAATTTTTTTATACCTTAAAAATACGTAAAATGAAACGGTCATTACAAAAATGAGAAAATTTCACTTTTCTTTCCTATATTTTTTTTTTCAATTTTCATAGATTCAATAAACTTTTATACTTTAAATATATTTCTGTAAAAAATAAGAGAAAAAAGGTTTCAAATTAGAATTATTTTTTAAATTAATTTTTAATTCCTAAGAAAAAAAAAACAAATAAAAATACATAAATTAATTATTCTCCTCTATTTTCCAAAAATCAAAAATTAAACCAATTGGATTACCAAATTAAAAAAAAAGAACCTTAAAAAGAGGATAACTCATTTCTGATAATTGATGGCACTGTATGTATACCTACTACACACAGAAAAACCAGAAGAAAAGCAGTAAAAATTTAATTTAAAGTTTCAAGTTCTTCAAGAAGACATAGAAGCAAAAGAAGCCCATAACAGCCGTATAAAAGCCCTCAGGGTCTGGTGCATCATGACTGATGTTGGTTAGTTAATAAAAGCAGCAGAAGAGATGCTGTTCACTGTTGCGTCTGTTGCCCGAGCCTTTATGATAAGTGTTATTATAGCTGAATCTTGAAGAATTTCGTTAATAGCTTTAGTTCTGCTCTTTTATAATCTCTTTTTTTGTTTTTTGTTTTTTTATAAATGCCTTTGTTTGTGAATTGCGTTTATAAATTGAAGGGCCTTAAAGGGCTGCTATTAAAACTCTCAAAACGCTAAAAAGTAAAAAAAGTTTCTTGGAGAAAAAATGCACCTTCAGGTGCTTTATTTCTTATGCTTGTTTTTTAGGTTGCTCGTTTTCATTAATAAGTATTAAGTATTAAGTGAAAGTTTAAACAATTTATGTTGTTTATAAAGTTGCCTATGTTAATTTTCTTTTTGTTTTTAATTATTTATTGTTTCTTTTATTTATTTCTTTAATTTATTTTGTTAATTTATTTATTTCTTTATTTTATACATTCACATTTTAATATTTTAGAAAACATACTTTAATTTAAATAAGGAATTATAGAAATTGTTAAAATATTTAACAAAAGTTATTAAAAAAAAAAAATTAAAAATGTAACAAAAGTCAATTAAAGTCTAATTAAAGTGCATTCCATGAAGGTAACCCTTCACCAGGCATTTTAACGATCACAAGCTGCACTTAATTCATTGTTTTTTTATTATTATTTCCATAACGGCACAGACCAAACAGCAGCAAAAACTAAATAGCTGCAAAGAAAAGAAAATGAATTTGAACATTAAGTAAACATAAGGTACCAATTTGGTATTTTGTAGGCAATATAGATGCAATTACTAAAATTAATAATGCATGGACGATCGTTATTTATTGGTTTATGTCTTGTGAACTATATTTATAATTACTTGTGTCGTAAAATATGGGGTGTCTTCAATTGTGTATAAGTAAGTTGATAGATCACGGGTTTGGAAATGTGCCTCACGTGTGCTCATCTTTTATTAGGGCTCGGTAATTATCTATTTTGTCTCTTCTCTTTTCATGTATTGCTCAGCCGTTGGAGGGCTGCCGAAGACGACTCCTTATGTTTTTACACGTGACATATTTAACCGACATTAATTAGGAGTAAATTAAGTTTTTTTTTTTACTTTTAATTTTCTTTGCAAGGAAAGAAAATCATTTAAAAATGAATTTTTCAATAGTTTTGTGGAAAGTTTTGCCTTTTATTTTTTTGAAAATCAAGTCTTTAATTGGTCTGATATTAATTAATATTAAATTACTTCAGTTTCTTTTATTAACAAAAAAATAAAAACAAAAGAGACGAAACGAAAAAAAAAAAGAAGTAGATGAAGAAACAAAAAAGAAACGATTTTTTCAATCGTGTCAAGTTTTAACCGTTTTTATAAAGCAAAAACCGAGTTGAAAAGTAAGAAAAAGCGAAGAAGAACAGGAAGTGACTTACTTATTTCCTGTCGGCAGTGTCTAATATGTGTCTAGTATCTAATTTAAACCGGCTTTGTAGTTTTTTTGTTTTTTTTTTTCTATTTACTTTTGTTTTCTAATTAACAGCTTTTTAGTTTTTTTTTTTTTTTGGTTTTGCTTTAATTTCCTTAATGAAAATATTAATGCTTATTGAATGTAAAATATTTGTTGTTTTTGTTTTAATTTAATTTAAAATTCAATGATTTAAATTAAATTCAAAAATGTATATTGACCTTCGATGTAACCAACACATTGTTCGACTAAAAAAGAACAACAGCAGTGGTACTTAGAGCTAACTAACTGAGCTAATAAATAATTGAAAATTAAGGCAACATTGGCGAACCGGTAGCACTTTAATTTATTTTAATTTAAACAATCCATGATTCATTTCCTTCATTTTTTTTTCGTTGTTGCTGTAATTAGTTGCTTTGATTTATATTAAATCGTTACTTTTTTATTATTATTGAATTATTTATTTGTTAATTTTTGGTAAGGTTCGATTTTTTTTCTGGTTAAAAACAAATAAATTAAAGAATAAATTGTTTCTTTCAAGATGATTGACAATAAGCAATAAATCGTTTAAAAATGAGAACATTGCTAAAATTAGTGACAGTTGCAATGGCATTAAATCTATGCTAACCTGACCTAACCTATTCTAACAAATGCAAACTTTAAATTAAAAGACAGTGGCACTTAGTTAATAAATATTAATTTTACATTGATTTCGTTTTTATAATTATTTCCTTCTTTTTTTTTTTGTAATTAGTTCCTTTGATTTATTTTATATCGTTATTTTAAAAAAATATTTTTGAGTTATTTAATTGTTATTTTTCTGTTAGATTTAATTTTTTGTGGCAGTAAAATATAGTAAATAAGAGAATAATTAATTTTTTCTTGATGAAGATTGACAATAAGCCACAAATCTTAAAAAAATGAGAATATTGCTTAAAATAATGACAGTTGGAATGACTTTAACTCTTTGATAGCCTGACCTAACCTATTCTAATAAAAGCAAAATATAAAAAAATACAGTTTCACTTAGTTAATAAATAATAATTAAGCAATAATTTCGCTAATATAATTATTAAATCATTGTCTTTAGTTTGTTGGTAGTATTTTCGATTTGATTTATTTTTCATTTAGCTTTTGATTTTAATTTTCTGTAGTATAGTTTTCAATTTGGTTAGGAGAGAGGTTTTTTTTTAGTAAAAATGTAATTTTAAAAGTGCAATGAAACTAAAAGAAAAAAAAAATAGAATATATTTCGAAAATTTTAAAAATAAACAATTTACAAAAAATAATTACATTTGCAAGACAATTCATTCAAACCTGACTTAACCTATATTATGAATTTGAGATTTTTGTGTTGGCTTAGGTTAAAAAAAATTAAGTAAAAATTTAATAAATAAAGGTTAGATGAGGATAATTTTTTTAAGTGAAAATTGTATAGACCTATCCAGTGAAATGTCATGTTGTTGACCTTGGCTCTCACTGGGAGGTACAATTGACCAATAAAGTAAATGAGTAAAACTGTTTAAAAAGTTTAAAATTTGAAACCATTGGAAACGGTGGCAAGTGCCTCCCAGTGAGTTTTAACCTAACTTTTAATCAGCTGTTCTGGATTGGTCTTTAGGTTAGGTTAGGTTATTTTTTTCAGTAAAAATTCGGTAAAAATTTAATAAATAAAAGCACCTTGAAAGTTTTAAAGAAAGAATATGACAATAATGAGGGGCCAGATTTTTAAAATATGCGCATCGCAAAATAATAATCGCGGCAGAGCAATGTCGTTAATTCAGTGCAATTGTCCTCTGTCCTCTTTCTGACATTGATTGAACGATCTTAATCACTTTTACATGTCATTTTTATATATCTTTTTCTCCCCTCTCTCTCTTTTTCTCTTTAGCTCCATTCCTTTTAATATTTTTTTTTAATTCGCCAAAACCTAACGGTTTTTTTACTGGAAATTAACGCATTTATTTTGTTATTATTTTACTTTAAATTAAGCTAATTTTTTTATATCTTGTTTCTTTTTGATTTTTATAAAATATTGTACTTTTTTTAATTTTTGATAAAATATATAGTTTTTAAGGGATGCAATAGAAAAGGCACACTTTTCTACCTACATTAATAACGTTAGACACGTTCCACTCTAACAATAGATGGAATATTTTATTGTCTCCCCCTGTATGCGTTCCTTTTTTAGCTCGTTTTTTTTTGTCTCCGTTTTGTTATCTATAACTGGGGGTAGTTATGCATATAAACGCAATAGGAAACAGGACACGCGATCAACACGAATATATTAAATTACACTCAGCTAGGTCGGATAAAGCGCACATATTTGAAAATCATCAGTCGTTAATTTTCGATGACCATTTGTGCATTAATAATTCAATTTTTTACTTATTTTTTGTTAAAGTTTAGAACAATTCTTCCACATTTAGGATCGCCAT
>JASKGO010008709.1:0-13751 GCA_030556065.1 Holobus sp. GC000080 | reverse complement strand
TTCTTATAGGTTTTTTTACGTCAAATAATGATATTAAGTGAAAGTTGGGTAGTTCCATTTGAAAAAAAGAAGATATTTTGATTTTAAAATGTTATTTTTTCAGAATTTTTCTCGAACACCTTGTTCAATAAAAGAAATATTTTTTTAACTCAATATATGCGTACTCTTTTCAGTGATAATTATTAAAAAGAATTATTTAATTATTGTAGTAATTGAAAAAGATATGATATTTTCGTGAGAGAACAATTTTTTACAAAAATAACCGGAAGTCGGCTGTTTCTTGATAAATAAACCTACCAAGAAAAAACTTTTTTTACAAAATCGTCTTTATTATTCAGAAGGAAATGAAATATGAAATGAAAATTGGGATGTCCCATTTGAATTACCGAAGTTGATATCAACTTCCGGTATAATCGGAAGTGGTAAAGTGCTGAAAATATTTTAGTTAAGTAGAGCCTTGGGAATAATTAAGATATCAAAAATTAAAATAGCTATATTTACAATACTTCTCCCAAAACAGTTAACCGGCCAATTAAAAAAAACACCCTGTATGATTCATTTATGTACGTAAATAATTTGTGGCAAAATAAACATTAATAATAGATTGTTTTTTATTTACAATTAATTAAAAAGTTAAAACGGCATATTTAATTGAGTTAATAAGAATCACAGGAATATGTTGAGCGTGAAATTCTACCTATGTATACATCTTAGCTCATTTAACCCATTATTTATCTCCCATATTAATAGAGTATGCCATATAATACCTATCTACTACAGACACCTCGTTATTTTATTCAAGATTCCTTTGCTATTATAAAATTTTTCTGAACCATTCCCGTGCAAAATGAATTTGTTTCTTAAACAGCGAAAATCGAAAGGCGGCGAGAGTCAATTAACTGTTGCTTTCTAAAAGTGTTAACAATTTTTAATGCAAATTTATATTTTTACATAATTGTTCCGCTTTTTGCAGTTCTGTGCATAGTACTTTTAAGATTGAACAAACGACTTGGCGAATTAATTATGTTTGTTAATTAATTACGCATGAGACGTTCGTGCAAATTAATCGTTTATTCATACAGCGACATTGGGATTTTCACTTTATGCTACAAATAATTTTTCGGTTGACAAAGCACTGCAAAATATGCGTACTCATCACATTTCGCAATAACAACCTTAAACTTTTACGAGACAATAACAGTATTAATGATGAGAAATCAATATGTATGCATACAGTTTTAATAAGTGTCTATTTGATGAATAAATAAATAAGTATTCTGAACGTAATGGTTGCAAGAAAAGTTTTATTGTGGATATGACATTGACTACTTTACTAAAATATTTGTTTCTGTAGGTAATGGCTGATAATATAAATGCTCAGGAGAGCTCAAGCCAAGCCAAAATTTCAGGATACTTGGAGAAAAAAGGAAAACTGGTGAGATATTTAGAATATTTAAAAAAATATATTCCTAAAAAATATTTTCTTTGTTTTTCTTTGTTGGGGTGCTAGTGTCCAACTAAGTCCAACCATATTTAAGGTGCTGGTTTCTGCCGCCCTTTTACTGAGAATCAAAACTTTTGTTTTTATTTTATTTTAATGATAATAGTTGAACGACTGATTGACACTTTTATTTCATGTAGAATTAAATATGGCCCGAACATTGTTACTCAGTTATACAGGGCATTATTCTTAACGTGCGACTATAGGAAATTACGTGAAAAATTAGACTTCATTTTTCCTTGTTTCCCACATAAGTTTTCCTAATATTAGAATACTTAAGCAGTAGTATTCAATGAGGAGCATCTTACATTATTGATGAAGTTATTAATTTCTCATTTTTAGGCCGCAGCCCTATAAAATTAGCAAAGTTCGATGAATTCCCGCTTGCATTTTCAATATTTTGATACCTGCAACACATTGTTTAATGTACTTAATATCTATTAAAAAAAAAAGGAAATTATATGTATTTATAATCATCATTGTATTAATAATAATCATTTTGTTGACTAACTAAAAGATGTGGATTACCCCATTCAATTTGATTGAGATTCCAAAATACAGGGTATTTTAAAATAAACTATTCAATTTATTTTAATTTTTTCTTAAATATATTTAGATATAAGTATATACAGGGTAATCGTTGTTCACCTTGGGGCATTTGTTACGGGAAAACGGTGAGAGATATCTATTTAATTTTTTCACTAATCGTAGTAGGGCCAAATTCGAGATCCACTAAAACAGTGTCCACTTCTGACCACTTCCCGTTATTACGGAAGTTGATGTCAACTTTGATATTTTAAATGGAACTGCTTATTTTTTAAATTTCTGATTGTGATTAAGAATTAAAATTAAAGCAATGTTTGTTTTGAAAATAAATATATTTTAGACGAACAATTTTCAAGATTTAGGGACTTTTAATCAAATCTCCGGGATTTTGAGCGTTTATAAAATAAGACATAACTTTCAATGTATCTTATAAAACTGAATATAATACTTTGTATGATTACCTTTGGAAATTATTGTTAAACTTTAAAAAAACATATTAAATTGAACTAAACTGGGTGGCTGTGATATTTCTAATGAGACTTTTCCATTGAAAATGACGTCACACATGGCACTCTACGATAAAAATTGCTCTGAAAACAATGTTCTGTCTAGGTATTCCAACGAACTTTAGAAAATATTTTATAATTAATTAATTTTCAAATTTCCATATTTTACTTGAAAATATTGTTATTAGTTATTTTAATTTGCTTAATTTATAGTTATTATTGAGAAAATTCAAAGCCAACTGTTTATTTCCCCCCAAAAAATATTATTTTTTCCATTTTTACAACAATCGTCAAGGATAAATATGTAAAGAGCTATACCGTTGAAATCAGAAAAAAATAAGGAATTTGATAAACCCATAGCCAACTATAATTTCCATTTAAAATAACCAAAGTATATTTTTTATCTTGAAAATCAAGCGAGCTAGGGTAATTTTGTAAATTTATTTAGATTTTACCTAAAAATATCTGTTAGGTACACATATTTTATTTCTTTTCTATGTCAAATAGTTTTTTTGAAATATAAATTATCAAAAAAATCGACGATTATCAGTTTTTTTCTGGATAATTCGGGAATCAGGAGATATAACCGGCTTTTGAAAACTAGTTTAAATTCAGAGTAAAATTCTGCCCATTTTTGCCCATTTAACCGAATCTCTATCTCTAAAACTGTAGAAGTTACCCATATACGGGTTGAGAAAATGGCCACCCTGTAGAGGTAGAGTATACCGGGTTACAACGATTTTAGGGCTACCCCTGCCATTTCATTATTTATCAACCGATTTTTCTATAAATTGGAACACTTGCACTTCCTAATTATTGGCATAAATTTTAATATTTTTGCACTTCCGGTTTCACCTCAACATTTGATTTCTAAATTCCAGGGACAATTCTAAGTTTAAAAATGTGCGTATCGTTATTTTTTAATTTTTGAAGTGCCCAAAATTTAAATTTTGTCCTAGAAGGCTGGGAGTGCGTTTAAATGCTTCTCAGCTACCTTAGATTATGTGAAAATTGACATCATGCCGCTAAAGTCAGTTCTAATTGAGTTACAAGTAGTAGCATATTCAAAGAATCGAATGATACCCTATTTGTCCGGCAAATAAGTCAATGCTCCCACAAGCTCTCCACTTTGTCAGGAGAATCTTCACAAAGTCAGAGCTTAATGATCAGGTGAAGAAGAGAAGTCTTAATATTCATTTACATGTAAATGACTTTGAAAAAAGAAATTAAAAGTTTAGACGCAATTTTTTCGAGTTTTATGGCCCAACCTGTATTATTTGACAATAAAATGCCAGGTTATTATTCCTTTAAAAATTAATGGAACACTCTTTTCGTATCAGTCGACTTTTAAAATAAATAAAAACAAAAGTTTATCAGAATGCAACCCAAGAAGAAAAATATAATCCAGCTATATCTATGCGAATAAAATATCACAGGATCGTGTAAATGCTTACAAAATTTAATATTTGGATAATTTATAATATTTCTGGTGACATTTAGTTGTTTTTATCATTATGGGTCTTTTAATGTATGAAAAAGAAAAAAAGATTCACTTACTTTCTTTTATTTTTAATATCAAGAATCTCCAATCCCTACAAATGAAAAGTGTTAATTTAAGTATTTGTTTCTTAATTTTACATATTTTAATCAATGTGTGTTTTCATAGCGCATGGTATCTTCCTGGAAGAAATATTGGTTTCTATTAGACGGAAGACTTTTATTATATTACAGGTCGCGTTCAGAATATGATACGTTAAGCCCTTGTAAAGGATCCATCAGTTTGGGTCCGTCGTGCAATCTAAAACCAGCATTTGCATCAAGTTGCGTTTTTCAAATTGAGACGAGAACTAATACTTTTACACTTGTAAGTATGAAAGTAAATTATTAAATTTCAAAGGAGAAAAAAATATATATAAAGTTCATATTTTCGAGCAGAGGGCGGAAAATCGCTACGAACAAGACAAGTGGATGCAAGCAATTTTGAGTGCTTTGAATCAAATCCCTTCCTCGAATCAGACAAAGTTATCACATTTCAGATACTCAGCGGACGATCTAGTGCGGCACAAACATTCACCGACTGATAAGGTTTCTCTATAAGAATTAACTGAGAATGAAAAACATAATAATGCGCATATTTGTAGTTGATAAATGAAGAAGGTATTTTGCCAGAAGAAATTACCGATATTGTAAATTCTAAGGAAATAATTAACGAAAGCAATGAACATATTGAAAATCCATGTGTTCAAATTGACAACACTTTGTCCGAAATTAAATCCACTGAAAATGAAAAGAATAAACAAGAACTAGGACGAGATGTTAGTGCTGAATTAAAATCTCATATTTATCAGGAAATTAATCAAGAGGAAAAAAACAATGGGGAAACTTTTGAACAATCCGAGAAAAGTAATGAGCACTTGAATAATGTTGCAACGGATACCATTGAACCGAGTTTACCGCCTAGACTAGAGAAATTGACAAAAGAAAATAATGTCAGCGAAAAACAAATAACTGATGAACGAATTAAAAACTTAGCTAAAATTGTCAAAGAGAATCATTCTAAGGAGAATTCCAAAAGACAAAGTTTTGTAGCTAGAGTTATTAGTAAAATTAAAAGGCAAGAAAGTTCGGAACAATTACTCGGCATTGACAAAAAAGTGGAAAACAATACCGAAGATATTAAACATCAACAGGTTGAACTTTTTTTTTTAATCCAATAAGAATATGAATATCTTTCATCTTTTTGTTTATTTCAGGATTCTGTGAAAACCTGTAATGATAATGAAGAACATCCAAAAACAGAAAAAGCTGGTATTTTTTAATTTTTTATTTAGATGGTTCCTGAAAATTTATGATTGATTTCAGATGAAATGCCGGAACTACCTATCAAACAAAAATATATAGCGGATTACACTTATGATTTATATAATTTGGAAAACCGTTTAAATATTCCCCGACCAAAATTGATAATCAAGTCCAAAAGTTCCAAGAAGGAACAACCATCCAATGAAATTTCTGTCAGTGAACCAACTCTTGAAACAATCGATAAAATTCTTGATGATCTCAACAATCAAGATTACATATGCAAACCATTTTCTAGGCAAAAAGTCAAAGATCTCATAGAAAAGTTCAATGATGAACCCGAAGTGACGTTTCGAAATCGTTCAAAAAATTCTATAGGTCGCCATTCAGAAGATCTGAATTTTCTTCTGGAAGAACTGTCCAAAGTTACCAATGCTCCAGTTTTAACTCCTGGAGTTACCTCCAGCTTAGTCGATACAACGCAACATGATCAAGAGGTAAAGGCAAACGATAGCGAAAGAAATAAAGCAACCATTAAAAAATTTCAGTGGAAAATTTTGTTACCCGAACGCAAAAGAAGATTTTCGGAACCGGATTATGATATTCCAAGGCCGCACAGTTCATTGCAGGTATTGCAAAATGTGGAGGCACGCAAAATGGAACCTACGAGATTCCTGGGACCCGTTCTGCTGGATAAAAATGAGTACGAAATTTCTGCGCAATGATATACAATTTCTATTAATTAGACTTGTTTTCCAGAAGTAGCTGTGCTACTAGTTTAACACCCGATTCTTTGGAATTGGACCAAAATTCAAACGTTAGAAATTTTATTGAGGAAGAAGATCGCAGTATCAGATCTTATACTTCGCATATTTATAGGTTACCAAAAAACCATGAATTGGATCAGCGGGATGGTATTTACATTAAACGCCTTATGCTCTATAAACCTATTGATAAAACAGTAAGCAATAATAACACTATTAGGAGTTCTGCATCAGAATATCAAGATTCATTAGAACCTTTTTAATAATTTTTTTAAAATAGAATGAACTTTAATTGATTGCACAAATGGTTATCTGTAACAACATATTTCAAATTATATTATTTTAAACTGATTGCGTCTTTTTATTAAAACAGTACGGTTAAGTATGATTCTGACTGTACTGTTCAATATGTCTGCCTTTTGACTTGAGCAAATAACTACTGATTCACTTTGAGTGCTCAAATTTGATCCGATTTGCGCATTCAGCAGTGAAGGAGAAATTATTAAATGAAGGTAATGAAAAAATAATTAGTTACATCAGGTAAAAATCTGGCCAGCAATTGAGCAATGGAGTTTAGGATTGGCAAGCTCAGATGAGACCTATTAAGTACCAAGGAACATCCTCATGGCGAACTTGGTCGTTCCCTTCGTAAGGACGAATTTACTCAGACTTAGGTTACAGGTCAACAACATCCTTGCAGGCAGAAATTCCGATCTTAAGGACCTGTTGCTAACAATTACAGCGCTCCTGGCGATGCTGGTGTTTTCTGATCCGGTGCCTCTGAACTGTTCCCGTGGAGCCATTATGAATGCTACGGACTACGTAACACGTACATGGCTGTTCGGTCCGCCAACTAATAAGTTTAAAATAGGGGTGTGTAACACAGCGCCACCGGTGGTTACAAAAAGGTTAACCAAGGTCTGTTAGAGAAAAAATGGCGGTTATGATGGGCGAGCTGTAACACCACATTGAGAGAGTTGTTGATGGCATGTGCCAGTTTTCTTGGTTTTGTAGTCCAATCTGTGAATAAAGAATGTTCGTGGTCTGTTTTTTGTAAACGACAACTTGTGTTTTCCTATATAATCGAACGGGTAGTTTGGTTCCCTGCGACGAATCTGCGTTTGGGCAGTGGCGACCGTGTAAAAGAACAATCTGTTTTCGCGTGGACTCCACAATGGCTACCGAAAATCGCAACCCCCGCCATCGTGGTAAGTATCCCGAACAGTAAGCGCGGACAGCGTCCGTAAGAATGTTAGCAAAAACCGGACCTGCGCCAAACGTTAATATTACTCACCAAATTGCCAAACCCCAACAAACCCCTCTTGTAATTTCTAACCTTTTTCATGTACAAATTCCTCAATTTTTTGTAACGCTAGTCCCGGATATTTTTAGAAGGTTTGGGTAAATTTGACAGCATAGAAATTCATCCCATGATGTTCCTTAAGAACTTAAAAAGGACGTTAACTATAGAGGGTGGCCATTTTCTCAACCCATATTTTTTTCTATGTCAAATAGTTTTCTTGGAATAAATTATCAAAAAAATCGACGATTTTCAGTTTTTTTTTTTTCGGGATAATTCGGGAACCAGGAGACAAATCCGATTTTCGTAAAAGGATATAAGTTAAGCGTAAAATTCTGCCCATTTTTGCCTATTTAACCGAATCTCTATCTTTAAAACTGTAGAAGTTACCCATATACGAGTTGAGAAAATGGCCACCCTGTATAAGGGTAGGTTTTAAGCATTTTCCCGCAGTAGATCTCACACTGTCGGAGGCTGGTTGCGAATTGATTTGCGTTTATCGTTGACGGTTGTATTCACCAGCGTCGAGAATTCATTTATAGCGAGTTTTTGGGATGGGTCTCATGAAAGGGCTTATATTCAGAGCAACTGGGATGACACTCCGTTTGTAGTTAAACAACATCTCTTCCCGTGCGCTCATCGGGATGCCATGACCAAATAGATCCACTAGATGACTAGATGGATTAATTGGGCATTATTTCAGCATCTGCCACGTCGTTCTCAAACTTGTTGCTCACCACGGTCCAAAAGGATGGGACTGTCGGGGTGTGCTTCGATGGTTGACATTTGAACTCACCATACTTTTTTATTCTTTTGTCACAAACTAGAAGAAAATACCTTTCAGAAATGGTTTATTTGATGCTCGTAATAAAAAAGTATGCTTTCCATTTGAAAAATTAAAGTTATAGCGGTTTTTCTATTGCTAATTTTGGCTTCATTTTTTGAACTCCCTGTATTAAAAAACAACAAATTAATTTAATGAGTGCATACCTACATGTTTAAATAATTGTACATTCAAAGAATTTCCGCCACTCCTTTAACCCCTTGATTCCCATGCAATTGACTTGGCGACATTTGATAGTATACATAGGGCAATTCGTGTAAAAAAAAAGTACACGTAAAATCCCTATGTATACTCTCATTTGGCACACACGGTATAAATAAACAGACATTGATTAAAATAAGGACTTATACATTTATAATTATTTGAACTTATAACTTTTTTTCGTATTTTAGTTCATGGTACAATATTGTTATTTGCTGTTATTGGAATTGTTAGGGCAGGAAAACGGTCTATATTTATCCACTGTTTTCGAAAACCAAGTGCTCTTAGCTTAAAAATAAACACCCTGTACCAATTATTTATTTGGGCAATTGGAACTTTAGCCTATTTTTTTTTTTACTTTGTCAACAAAATGTACGTTTGGAAACGCTAAGACTTGAAAAAATCTGACCACTCAAGAAGTTCAATTAATCCGCAATATAGTTTAATAAAATATTATTAATAAAAGTTGTACGGATTACGTTGATTGACTCTTGTCTTTCAGCACGTAGGTTCCAGAATGATAAATAACGCAAAGAAGCAATGATAAAGAATTTCACACTTTTATTTTTCTTTAGCCTTTATTTGATTTGATATTAATCTGGCGGTGATCGGGCTCATACTGCCGTATCGCGAATATAACATCTTTTGTATTGCACCATTTGAATTAATATAAAACAAGTACATATATAATTTAATATAGGCAACTAGCCAAGATGATTTTGAACAAAAGTATTAAAACCTTGTTAATAAAAAAATTAAACAGTTTTCTTTAAAGAAATATTCATATTTAAATTATTTTCCAACAACCAATTTAAATTGAAGCAATTAAACTGTTTTTAAACCATATTATTCTTAAAATAATCAGGGCATCTTAAAATTTATAGATGTAATTAAAATTTAAATTAAGGGTTGAAATTATTAAATTTTCCAAAAACTTATAGATAAAAAAGTAATTTGCTTTGCACAAGTTAAGTGCAACACCCACTTGAAAAGAATACTTATTGCAAATTATATTTTTCATTAAAGGATTATCATTTTATACTTGTTTGTTAGTTTTTCAAGTATCTACTTGCATTTATACTTTTAGCATATTTAACAATAAATAATAAAGAATCCCAATTTTTTCATAATTTGATTACATTTTTGACTATTATATATAAGCTCAGATCAATACAAATAAAAATATCTAGATATTGTGAAGTTTCAAGCATGGTGTATAAGATATTTTGCGTTATGGCTCTTGCCTCGTTGGCAACGGGTATGTTTTCAACCTTAAACCATTTTCCATAACAGTGTATGATTTTTTGGCAAAAACAACATAGGTTTTCACATAAATAGTGTTCCTTCAAGCCCCATGTACACCAACAAAATTGTCGGAGGTAAACCCATTGATATCAGCGAAGCACCTTATCAGGTCTCCCTGCAAAAGTACGGAAAGTCCGGATGTGGAGGTTCCATCATCAGTCACCGACATATTTTAACTGCGGCCCATTGTGTCTATAAGTTAGTGCCTTTAATGAAAATTTAAAGAAACGGTAAATTTAATTTTTGAGTTAGTACTCGTCCTTCAAAGGACCCATTCCGGTAGGACTTGGCGGTGACGTTTCCGGCTGGGGGCGTTTAACCGAAGGAGGTAGTAAGCCCAACCAACTTCATGGAGTGACCATTCCATTCAACGATCCAGCGGTTTGTGAAAAAATATATGGTAGCGATTTCATGAGAGACGTAATGATATGCGCTGCTTCAACTGCTGGTGGTCACTCCTCTTGCCAGGGCGATTTTGGTGGTCCTTTGGTTAACGGTGGTGTGCAATGGGGAATTGTCTCTTGGGCAGAGGGATGTGCTAGACCAAATTACGCAACTGTCTTTACACACATCCCCAATATTAGAGACTTCATCACCGATGTTGCTGGAATTTAATTATTTGCGGTCTTTCCGCCTATAGAGAATTTGATTATTATTGTCAAAGAAATAAAGTTATTTTTTCATGGCATTATTATTTTTTTCTTAGTTATTTATATATAAAATTTTTTATAAAAAAATTGAAATGTAATTCGATTTTCTTACGTATATAAGCTGTCGCAATTTCAAACAAATTTGAACATGTAAGGGTCTTTATTTTTTAACTTATGACCAGACTAGGGGAGTATTTTTCAAGATTTAGAGGTTGGCAAAAAAGGTTATAATTGACCTTACACCAAGTTTAAAAACATTCAAAATCTTTAAATAAATATTTGTGTCTTTGGTGAAATACTTCTTTTAATATTTTTTTTATTGTTTAGATGGGGTAGGGTCTCGTAAGTCGGGTACCTTAAGGTAAATATGTATTAATTCGAAATTGAGGCAGTAAACACTTACTTATAGATATGATTAGAAGCCTTAGTTAAACGTTCTTCTGTTTATTGTAAAAGAAATATATAATTTGCATTATTTTTTTTAATTGATAAAATTCAAAAAAAAAATGAAACAGGTACGATTAAGAAAACGCTATCGTAAGAGATACCTACTATTCCAAAACTTAAACTTCAAGGTGAAATTAAATTTGTAATGCATTGATGTTCAAGCGAGGTTTTTTTATTAATATTAAATCTATTGATTTTATTAAAAAATTAAGGGCTGAAGTGAATTGTCTTGAACATGTTATCGATCTTTCAAAGTGCCTTCACACATCAAATGATAAAAATATATTTTTCGTTGCACAAGTGCAGTACTCAAAAGAGTATTTTTTGAAAACAATATTTTTAATTAAAAGATAACCATTATAACTTTGTTTGTTTACTTTTCATGTGCCTCATTTCTAAGTTTTAACACATTTAACAATAATTAATAAAGGATCCGAATTTTCCCCTAATTTGATAACATCTTTGACTACGATATAAATACATTGATCAATTAAAAAAACAATCAAAATTGAGAGTACGAAATTTCTAGAAAGATGTACAAGTTCCTTTGTGCTTTGGCAATGGCCCATTGGCCACTGGTAAGTTAAATCTTTTCCGAGACTGACTAAGAACTGATTTTTTTGCAATACAATGTATGTTTTCGGATAGATTGCGTTTCCTCAAGTCCTCTATTAACAGGGGACAACAGGATTGTTGGAGGTGACATCATTGATATCAGCAGAGTACCCTACCAAGTTGCTCTGATTGTCGGGGCTGAGCACTTATGTGGTGGTTCAATCATCAGTGCCCGTCATGTATTTACTGCCGCCCATTGCCTCGTTGAGTTAGTACCATTATGAAAAAAATATAATTTAATGTTTCATTTAGTTTACAAGAAAGAAAAAAATAATTTAATATTTGATTTAGTTTGGAACCCCAATGGCCAAATTTCTATGTTCGTGTTGGCTCATCGCTTTTTGACGAAGGTGGTCAAGTCATAAAAGTGAACGGTATGGGATCCCATCCAAATTATAATTCGTCGATTATTTGGTTCTATGATATTGTTGTCCTTTATTTGGAGGGAGATATTTTATTTGGACCCAATGTTAGGCCAGTGAAATTACCATCTAAAGGAGAAACCTTTCCTTATGCAAAGAATGGTAACGTTGCCGGTTGGGGTGATTTAGCTGAAGGAGGTATTAGGACCAGGTAACTTCATGGAGTATCAATTCCAATCAACTTACCAGCGGTTTGTGAAAGAGCATTTGGTCGCCAATTCAACAAAGATGTTATGGTTTGCGGTGCATCAATGGCTGGTGGCCACTCTACGTGCGTAGGCGATTCCGGTGGTCCTTTGGTTTTCCGAGGTATACAATGAGGAACTGTTTCTGGGGCTCACGGATGTGCTAGACCTTATAAACCCACCGTCTTTGCACATGTCCCCAATCTCAGGGACTTCATTACCGATGTTTCCGGAATTTAATTATTTATTTCTAAAGAATTTAATTATTATTGACAAAAAAATAATGTTATTTTTCCATAGCATTTTTTTTTTCTTTTTAGTTATTTATAAAAAAAGTTCAGAAGTAAATCGATTTTCATACGTGCAAACGCTGTCGCTTTTTCAAGCAAATTGGTATATGTGAGGGTCTTTATTTTTAAACTTAGGACACTTATGAACAGACGGGGAGACTAATTTTTAAGATTAAGATGTTGGCTAAAAGAACGATTGGCTAAAAAGTTTATATTTAACCTTAAGTCAAGTATAAAAATATTTATAATCTCTATGTGGACATTTGTGCCTTTGGTGAAATACTTCTTTCAATATTTAGATGGAAAAGATACAAAAATTAAAAAAATGAGTTAGTGAATACTTAATAACAAATATGATATGATTATAGTATTCAAGAAACTGTCGAGGTACGATTTTATCACCGGAACATCTTCGGCGACTTTACCCTACTCTACAAAATTTCAAAACATTTGATTGAACTGAATGATTAAAAAGGCATTGTTTCTAGCATTTGTTGAAGATTTTATGTCAATTATTTTTTAATCCCTAGTTTAAGTTACATCATTAACTACGAAGTTCGTATAGGCCCCAACAATGATTTTTTTAAATTAGATTTAATTTTTCGAAATCAAACAGAATCCATCCGACATTTCCGATTGTATATTGCATGTAAACGATAGAGATAAGCAACTTCTTTTCAAAATCGAAGCATTACGAATAAGTTCTTAAGGCTGTACGACACGATGCAGTTTCTTGGTTTGCGGTGCTTCAATTGCTGGTGGTCATTCCACTTGCCACGGCGATTCCGGTGGTGCATTGGTCTACAAGGGTTTGCAATGGGGAATCGTTTCCTGGGCACTTGGATGCGCCTTGCCTCATTATCCGACTGTCTTTACACATGTTCCCAATCTCCGGGACTTCATTACAGAAGTAGCTGGAATTTAACTGTAATTAACTTATTTTAGTTAAATTTGCTTCTTTTTCTAATTTTATTGTGTGTGTGTGTGTGTGTGTGTGTGTGTGTGTGTGTGTGTGTGTGTGTTTGTGTGTGTGTGAGTGCCATATGTGCTTTTTAATTTAATTTTTGATAAGAAGCGCTCAATGAGATAAAATATTTTCGAAATTGGAAAAACCAGCGATTTAATGAATTGATTTAGGCTACCAGAAATAATATCGCAAGTTATTAATAATTCATTCAAAATTCTATTGCAACGTATTTGTTAAGAGGGCAAAGGCAATGCAATATTGGAAGAAAATATAGGATTTTCTTATTTTACTATTCCAATATAAGTTTAAAAAAATGTGCAAATACTTATATTTTGAATCTTATACGGATGACGACACCAGGTTAAGGGCTTTTTTTAATGTTTTTCCCCCTACAAATTTTTTTTATTCC